>JAOXJP010226762.1:0-11425 GCA_025762735.1 Platanus orientalis | reverse complement strand
TTCAACGCTGATGTGTCCGCCCCTGACAAGGAGCAGTGATGAGCGTTTGTTAAGGGAAGCGTTCATAAACCGATCCCTATTTGACATGGAGATGATTTGAGCTCACTAGCTAGTAAAAGCTATGTACATCCACCCGTGCTTTTATGGAGTAGAATGGTGGGTATCCAAGAAACAACATATGTATAGAACAAATGTAGCTAAGATGCGGATGTGGAGATGGATGAGTGGCAAGAGTAAAAATGATGCAATCAGGCATGAATGTATTTGTTGAGATGGTTTGGTATACATGTTCCACAAACCAATGACCACACCAATGAGAAAAAGTGTGATGGATAAGAGGAAGCCAATTGCATTAGGTGGAAGTAGTGAGGAAAGATACTAGAGATTCTTATAAATGGCTCATATGGACCTAGATAGAGTGGAAAACATGTAGCCGACCCTTTGTTGGGTTAATTATGCATGTGTACGTGTATGTGTAATCTTGACCAAACAGGAAACATGTCTGAGTGAAGAATGATCGTTTGTGACCAAAAAGTCTGTGACCCTCTACAACTATGTCATAGATTGACACATGATGTGTTTTTCAACTGAACACTTTTTTTTTTTACACTTTTAACCCCAAACACACCATGTGTCAGTCCATAGTGTGCTCAGGGTCATAGACACTTTTTGGTCACAAAACATCTGTTTTGTGTGGGAATAGATTATGGACAATAATCAAGTGGAATAATTGAGCAAATGCATGAACATAATAGAAAGCTAGAGTAGTCACAGGAGATAACATTGGCTTTTCCGACATAAAAGTGTTGAAATAATAAGTATATTAACTACCTCTCCTAACACCTTAGGGTTTTGGGAGAGTTGGGTAATTTACTTATTGTGATGGCACCTTAAGGTTTTGGGAGAAAGCAAGGTTAGGTCATGAATTCAAACTTCCCCATCACTACAACAAAATTAGTTTTTAACAACATACTTTTAGGCAGTGTTTTTGTAAAAACAGTGTCTGAATGAATAATATACAGTGTTTTCCATATAAAAAACAGCTGTGAAAAGGGAAAGAAGGATTACACAACGTTTCTAAAACATTGTATAAACTTATATAGACAGCATTTTTGTATATTATTCACTTTAGATAGTGTTTTTAAATGTTTGAGTAAAGAAATCGTAATTTCCATCATATGTCAACGCAAAAAGAACATAAATAGCGTGTCTAAAACGCTGTATAAACTTAAATAGACTGTTTTTAGAAATGTTGTATATTTTAGATTTATACAACATTTTGAAACGTTGTCATTATAGAAGTTTATCCAGCGTTTTTAAAATGTTGTTTAAATTTTGAGCCAGTGTTTAAAAAACGCTGGCTAAAGACAAAGTATATAACGCCTGTTTTTGTCACTCCCTTTTTTTTTTTCCCCTCAACTTTTCTCTCTATTCCTCTCTTCCCCGTATTCCCCTTCTCTGCAAAGCCCTAATTTCTATAACTGATCAAAATCATCCCTGGTTTCTATAACTGATCAAAATCATCTCTTTCACTACGATCTTCCACTGGATTTCAAGAGGGAAACTCGGCCAGAATTAGGCGGGAAAAGGTTGGTGGAAGTGGTGGTGGTGAAGAAGATAGCGTTTATTCTTCCACCAAAGGTACTTCATCTGCTCGACACACTGAGTAGGCTTTGCTCTGGGTCTCACCTTCTCTAAACCAAAGAGATCAGGAATATAGCCATCACCATCTCTTGTATTTCCTCCAACAATTCAACTCTCTTTGCAACCAGTCGAATCTCTTGAGTTATTCAACCCTTAGGTTTTTTTTTTCCTTTTCTTAATTGATGATTTGGATGTGTTGAGCTTAAATGATTTATCTTATATTTAGGTTTAGGGTTATGAGATAACATTAAGCATAGTAGATTGATTATGGGGGTGTGGCATTTTTTGTTGTTGTTGATTTCAGATTTAAAGAAGCCTTCGGTTTCACTACTAGTTACCAGTTGTTAGGTGAAGGTTTTTTCCAACCCACACACTACCCGATTGACCATGAACTTCAACCCGAACCTAATCCAACCCATGAATAGGGTGGAGCAGAGCAATAATGCACGGGTTAGGACAAGGCAGGAGATTAAAGTGAGAAACTCAACCAAAAAAAAAAGTAAATAAAAGTGAGGACGAGAGATAAGACTACAAACATCCAAGACCCTTTAAAGGTCATGGGTCATTGCAACCTGATGTTGGTATACAATATGAAATCACAATCCAAAAGTTAAAAATGAGAAACAAAAAAGGAGTGCTAAGGGGAGTTTCCATGAACTTTGATAAGCTGAAAAATGGCAAACGAAAATATATCTGAATGTAAATAGATTTACAGTATTCATATAAAGAGTTATCTCATCTAAAAGAATACAAAATAAAAGGAAAATTTTATTTTGGGGACTTCCTTTTCTTCATGAAATCATGTATTCTCTTAAGTGCAAATTGTAATGTTTGTTGGCTCATATTAGCAAAACACACCCTAAACCAACCTGGTTCAGAACAATGGAATGAAGAGCCTAGTGGTGTCAAAAATTAAAATACTCAGGAATATATTGCTTCTTCTAGGTGAATCACAGCTCTCCCCATTTTCCCTTTTTTTTTTTTACAAAACCATAGCAGTCTCATGTTCCTAATCCGACGACAACTAACTTGCCTACAATCTTTTTTTTTTTTTTAGGGAAATAAGAACCCAAACTCCGACGACATCTAACTCATCCCGTGGATTATGTTTTTTCCCTAAAAAATTACTTGGATATTAAAATGATTTAATTCAATTATCTTTATTTAATTCCATTCGTTGTTAAAGTTGGGCTTTCTAGAGTACGATTCCTGGTTTGCGATGTAGGGGGTAATGAATTAGGAAAGCCAGTTGTTAATGATTGACATTTTTATGTTTTGAATTTCTCTTTTCAGATTTTATGCAACAGGTCCAAGGAAGAGGAATGGGAGAATTTTTTCTTATTGTTTGAGTTTTTAATTCTTGAAGTACATCTAACCTTATATGTTCTCTTTATCTCTGTCTCATGAATGGAAAGAGGAAAGTTATCTCTACTAGGACTTGAGGCTGGCATTTAGATATAACTGCCACCTCATGTACATTTATTGGAGAGTTAATGATGACATTTGAGCACTCTGATATGCTTTGTAAAAAAATCTAAGTATTCCCAAATTTCCCAAATTAGGATTTGGTTACCCCATTTTTTAGTAATATGCTAAAGTTTGTATTAGTAAGTAGAAATGGGAAATAAAGGGCGGTTGTATCCTAAGAGCCTATATAAAGGAGTTTGATGGAATGGTGAAGTCCAAAATTGTTGTCTTTTGGATCTCTTCAACTTTAAGGGATACCTCCAGACAATCCATACCTTACAATTATAAGCTCCTAATAGATTTTGTTTACAACCGATTCCCCCATCTTTGTTTGTGACACATTCTGCTATGTATGTTTAAGATTCTTTGATAGACCTTTCACTCTTGTACTTTTTTCCATGCCATTACCTAATTAGTGGAGAAAAAAAATAATAAAATTGACATTAAAGGTTAAGAAATAACCTTGTATTGCCTATAGAATTATAAAAATATATATTTAGTGGAGAAAAAAAAAAAGGAGAATCGTTCTTTGATCTTAGACGCATTTGAGAATCGTTTATTGACCTTAGACCCGTTTGAGAATCGTTTTTTAACTTTCATACATCTTATCGCCACCTCAAACAAATTATTTGTAGGCATATATAATTCATATTGCAACTTTTTGTTCAACATGCAATGAGTACCTTTTATCATAAGACAATTCTTGAATTTTTCACATCTGGACAGTTTGGGAATGCATATATAATTCATATTGCAAATTAAAATAAGAAAATGATTAAATAATGCCTCATAAGTAAAAAATGACAATAAATAAATATAAATATATATAATTTTTAAAAGTGTCATCAAAATCAGCATATTGAATCTCTATCTGATATCCACAACAAATTGAACCAATTGCTCAAAAACCTTGGTCATGGATTGAGAACCTTTGAGAGTGACATCCCAAATGCGAATTCCAAGCTAAATCAATGGGTAAATTTTAATTCTATCATGACAGGTTGAAGAGGGAAAGGAGGAAAAAAGAAGCAGGAGATAGATGGGCAAGAGGCGCACTAAGAAGGTGATGTAGAGAGGTTATCCTTTAATTCTAATTGAACATTTTCTGCTCGATTAATATATTTTAGATTTGACAACAACCTGTAGTAATTCTCACCATGCATCTTAATTGGGAGTAATTGTAAAAGCTACACACTATAGCTGCATGTATTTAATCATGTGTTGGCTTCTTGAGCTCTGGACCGAGGCTGTCAGGTTGAGAAGGAAGAAGATTACTAACATGTAGTTGGGAGGGTCTTGTCCTAGCTCATAGTTTCGCTTAGGACTATCAATGAGTTGAGGAAGCTCGGCTCAGCTTGGAGATCGGCCTCTCATGAGCTGACTTTCAGCCTTGAAGCTCACAAAACTGAGCTTGAGACTCCGATTCATTGAGCTAAATGACCTTGGACCTAGCTGTACTAGTCTCATTTCACTAAAATCTAACTCCTTAAGGATTTGATTATTCTAATCAAAATAATGACATGATTATCTAATTAAAATTATTTTGATTTTTAACAAAGTAATGGGATTTTGATTTATGAGCTGTTGGTTTGTTTCAACAAGCCATAGTTTTTAGCTTTTTGGAGCATGTTTGCTCATTGGTCATTGGGATTTAAGATTTGGGTCTGGGACAGTAAACTTGAGTTTGGTGAGCCGAGGCTAAGCCAAGAGCTCCATCAATTAATGTTAATGAGATGGGCCTGAGATCAGCACTTCAGGTTCATGATGAGCCGCAAAGCAGAGCCTGAACTGAACTGGGTGAAGCTCGACTTAGCTTGGATCGTTGACAACCCTACTCTTACCAATCTAGTACCTATAACTAAGATTATTTCTAGAAATATTGAGATTGTTTTTTTTAGAATTGAGTTGAGAGCATGTTTAGAATATTGGATTAGAAATATTTGTAAATTCCTTTTTTTTCCTCAAAACTAACTGTTCATTTCCCTCCGACTTGAGCTCTTTGATAAAAAATAAGAAAAGAACAAAGAACAAAGAAAAGGCATAGCCAAATTTGTTCAGTTGGTATTTCACAATGTACTATCCCTAGTAAGGTCAAGTTTGAATCATTTCATTTGTACCTAGTAGGATACGGGTTCATAACTTGAATTTACTCCTTGTTAGTACAAAATTGAACCTATGGTATTTTCTTATCTTGATTATGGTCTTAAATATGGTGTTTTCTTATAATGAGTTTAAATAAAGTATAACCCAATTAAGTACCCTACAAAGTAATAGTTTTAGTGTGATAGGTACAAAACCATTCATCTCATACACAATGAGTGTTTAATAAATACAACTTTGTCAAACCAATAAGGACTTAGATGGTTTTTATCACTACACATCACTGGTGCTGCCGAGGGATTTCTCTAAGATGTGAAGCAACATAACAAGGATATTTGGTCATCATAGCCAGATGCAAGGATATTTCTCTATTGCAAATGTCCTGTCCAGGACACCATGGGACGTGATATGGAGTAAAATGGGCGGGAATTTGAAATTTCGTTTAACCCCTTCCCATTTTGTTCCTTGTGAAGTTCCCGGGTATCCTGGACACCAAATCCTGGATAGAACATTTATTTTGTATCAGAAACAAAACCTCAGTATACACCCACCCACTGTATTATAATGTGCCATATATGTAATTGCCGTTAGAAGAAGTGCATGTATTGCATCTCAAGTCACACGAATTAAACAATCTTAGCCATCCACTAAAATATGATACTAAGAAAAAAATATGTATATACTTGTAAACCGAAAACTTCATAAATGATGAAATCTTAAAATATCATGAATTATGAACTATGAAATCTTAATTCAACTAAGAATCCCAATACAATTCGAAGTCATAACATCAGACATCTCTAAAAAAACAAGCAAACTAACCCTTTGAGGAATACCAATCAACATTAGGTTGGCATCTCAAAGCGACACAATGGACAAGTATTCCTATTTTCTAACCACTTGACAATGCATTCTCCGTGAAAAATATGCGAGCATGGCATTAGCGTAACATCCGCCCTAACCGAGAATTCTTCCATACAAACCACGCATGTCTCCCCACTGAAACTGGGCTCTTCATCTTCTCCAATTGCATCGATGTCTTGGCATTCTTCTTTGATGACAACCTCTACATCTACATTAATAATGAACTTACACCTTTTCTCCAAACCATCTTTGGCAGCTTCCCAAGCAAGAGTGGATATCTCTTGTGTGAGATCGTGCAAGTCATCTGGGGTCGTATGGCATAGACATGAAAGCATATCAACAACATACTTGTGAGTTTTATGATAGACAACCAAGTCTGACAACTTGATCACAAAAACTTTAATCATGGAACGACCGTCTTCTTCCATCACAATGTACTGATTACCGTCCTCATGTGGTGGAGTTAACGTCTGATACTTCTCCTTTACAGCAAAGAGGAAATTCACTTTACTTTCTAAATCCACCCTGTTCTCCAAAATTGTGACGCTGAAATCAAAGATATGTGATACGGAAGACATGGTTGAAACTCCAGAAATCTGTAAGAGGCAAGAATGAAAAAAAAGTAGCAGGCTGAGAATGAAAGGCAAGAATGAAAAAGGGTAGACAGAATTTATGAAAACCCATGATGATTCTTGGTTGTAAGAGGACTTGGAAAGAAGGAAGGTGACGCGGAAATGAAGATTTTCAAATATTAGGGATTGAAGAAGGAAGATGACGCGGTGACGCGGAAGGTTTTGAATCCTTGTTATATTAGGAGTTTAAGAAGACCTTGAAATTGGTTAACCCACCTGTTCCCATGCTTCACCACCAGTGGCGCAACCCTACTCGCCCACCAAGTTTGGAGCAGTTAACTATTAGGTTGAGTCTGAAGTTGACTGTTCTGTGAGCTCTTTTGAGTCGAGTTGGGTTTTCTGTTTTTTTGAATTCTGGTTGCATTTCTCACGCCATTCCTTTTTTCTTTCTTCATAAATCATCGTTAGTTATCGACGAGGAAAAATTATGTTTTTTCCCACTCATTTTTTGTAACTTTCCTGAACCAGGTATTATGATTTTGTATTTCTTTTTCCAGAATTTTGAGCTGTTATTCCCGTTACAGTGGGGTTTTTATGGTTGATTCCATTCAATGTTTGATCCCTCCCCGCCAAATTGTTGTTGTTTTAGGTTGCAGTTAGGGGAGTTAGCCTACATAATGAAATAGGTATTGTAATTTATTAATAAAGGGGTCGTAAAGTGTTTATTTACAAAGAAAAAAGAAAGAAAAACTATTATATGAAAGGCTGCCTAATATGAGGAAATTCAACATGTTAATTGTTAAGTATCATACTATTCCATATTTGGTATCCTCTGTTATCTTTTAGCAATTTACTAGAACATATTATTGTAATGTGTAAAGTTTGATTTGGGTTAGCATCATACTTTGGCCAACCCGAATATGACCCGGATTATAACCCAAAAAACCCGAATATGAAAAATTTTGGGCGAAGGTGGGCAAAGCGATGTTTTTTATGGTTTTATGACCCGACCTGCTTTATGGTTTTATGTACCGGACCAGATCCGAACCATATCCGCCATGTATTAGGGTTTTTTGGGGTATTTATATGTTTCGTTCGTAGGTTGCGTGAGAAGGAGAGATTC
Source organism: Platanus orientalis (assembly GCA_025762735.1). Lineage (NCBI taxonomy): Eukaryota > Viridiplantae > Streptophyta > Magnoliopsida > Proteales > Platanaceae > Platanus > Platanus orientalis. Next base: position 3,655 of record JAOXJP010226762.1, on the reverse strand, counting down.
CAAAAATTGTAATCGTCATTGACGAAGGTTTCCAGACAGTGAAAGTTTTCTCCGCGACTCCGTGGTATTTTCCCAAATTGGGGTTTTGCACGTAAATCTTGTGTTGTGCATGATTTTCTTTTTCATTTTGCTTGTTAATTTTAATGCATCCCGTTTTCTTCTAAGTGGAAGAAGGTAAATCGGTCTTAACAATTATTATTATTATTATCTGCAGATTAACAATATAGAAACCAAGAAATCTCCCACAACCTGAACCTGTTGCAGCATTGCAGCACCTGTAGTTGACCAAAGATTGTTGTTTCAAACTTGAAAATCCAAAACCCAATCAAAATATCCCTTTCATCATTTGCCCTGTTCAAATCCAAAAGCCCATTCCTACTAGACGTACAGCTACCCTAACATACCTCACCTGTAGCCGCGGATTTCCCATGTCACCCCAGCCCTGTTAAGCCCCATCAATCCACCATAGCCTATACTCTATTCCGATTTTGCACCTTTAAACTTTCTGTAAACCCCTTAGCATTATCCCTGTTATCACCCTTTAAACCTTGAAATACCTAATTTTCAGACTAATTGAATCCGATAATCAGAACTCATAATCTGTCTCAGATTTCTGTTAGGTCTTAATCTGAGCCTTATAATTAGTTGCCTCAAGTCCTTTTACAGTTTGTTCAGACCTTGTTTCCTCACTGTTTTAGGATCCTGTCAGCCTCTCTTTTCCGTTCTGTTAGACATCCTCTCCCTTGCATATGAGGCCTCTGTTTTCTTCTGTTTGGACTCTAATATACCTTGTTTGAGTTCCTAAACCTGTTGCTGTTCTGAACCCATTCAAATCTTTCATAAGATCATGTTGTTTCAGCCTTGAAACCTAGACCTAGGACCTACCTTGTTGTGAAACCACGAGCTCCTATCCATGTCTAAATGTTGGACCATATTATTTAATCTTTTGAGTGGAATAAAGCCTAAACCTCCAGCTAATAACCCAAATCCTTTAACCTTAATCATAGAGGCTGAGATTTTACCCTCTGCATAAAAAAAATAGCTTAGTATGTTTTTAATTAATGCTGGGTATGACAATTCAATTTCTGGGTTTGATTGGTGCCTTTATCCTTGAACAGAAAGTGATTCCACTTGGTATAATCTTTCTTTCGTGAACTAACTTGGTCTCCGTTGTTTCATTGGGTTAAGGTTTGAGTATTGTTATAGGTGACTGATTTCTAATATGTTTTAAGTCAAATTTGTGGCTGGTTTAATCCTTGGTACCTTGGTTCTTTAAAAGTTGTGCTTGGCATACTATTGTTCTAGTTTGTGTGCCCATAACCTGCAGGTAAACATCCTCTTCCAAGGCTGGTCCTGCATCAATTTTGGTATCGGAGCTTGTTTGCTGCATCAATTTTGGTATCAGGGCTTAAGTGCTGCATCACTTGTGTTGATTCGGTACTCGGTTATGTATAGAAATCATTCTGATAAATATCTTATACCATCTTTTAAATTACCAATTTTAGAATTATGTTCTTCTTTATCTTATTTCGGTGAATAATGTGAAAGGTTCAACATTGCTAACCCTATTTTTTATTTTTAACCTTGTATGTAACAATATATAATACATAAACTATTTTTGGAACCAAAATATCAAGCCCATCTCAGCGAAGTTTTCTTAATATGGGGAATTTGATGTTCTTCTGCTACATTATTTGGAGATAATGTCCATTAAACAAAGGTTGCATCTAATTCTATTCTTCATGAATTTATAAAGGATCATGATAGTGGACCAACCTTCTACAGGGAAGAAGTGTTAGTTGTGTATTGGTCCAGTTCATACTTCTACACCTCTACTACCAATATCAGAGATTCTTTTCTGGACATACTGGCACTGACCCAGAATCAAGTTGAGAGTGTTCAGATGATTACATTATTAATTAGTCTACTATTATCTTTCTATAGGATTTGTCTATATCTTCTGTATCATTCTTTTTTTGACAAACTTTCCATTTCAATGTGGATGCATATATAACTAGAAAGGTCAGTGGAATAATACAGTTTTTAGCATTCTCTAGATTGTTTCATTCTTCTACTTGATTTATGTTTTAAATTACATAAATTTAAGGAGACTGCTCCTTCCCATGGTCTACACTAGCCCACCTTTCTATTTGGAATGAGGGAAACATCAAACCTTACGGTTTTCCTGACTCAAAATCCAAGGGCATACGTGCATGAACCACAGAGAGAGGCAGTCTCCATGATATTTTACATTAAATTATCATGTCATGGTAACATTACATAGTACATATTTGTTCAACCTAAAATGGCAGATGTATATTCATTGGTCACATATTTTCACTGTCACTTCAAAAACGCTGCCTAAAGTGAATAATATACAACTTTTTCTATAGAAAACGTTGTGAAAAGGGAAAGAAGAAATACACAGTGTTTCTAAAACATTGCCACAGCGTTTTTAAATGCTGAGTAAAGAAATCATAATTTTCGTCATGTGTTAACGCGAAAAGAACACAGATAATGTTTCTAAAACATTGTATAAACATAAATAGACTGTTTTTAGAAATGCTATATATATTTTAGATTTATCCATCGTTTTGAAATGCTATCTTTATAGAAGTTTATCCACCATTTTAAAAACATTGTTTATTTTAGCCAGAGTTTTTTAAACATTGGCTAAAGACAAAGTATATAACGTCTGTTTTTGTCACTCCATTTTTTTTCCCTCCACTTTTCTCTCTATTCCTCTCTTCCCTGTTTCCTCCTTCTTTGCAAAGCCCAAATTTCTATAACCGATCAAAATCATCCTTGATTTCTGTAACCAATCAAAATCATCTTTTTCACTAAGATCTTCCACTCGATTTCAGGAGGGAAACTCTGCCAAAATTCGGTAGGAAAGGGATTTTCTTGAAGAGTTAGTTTTCTGGTAGCGGTGCGGGGAAAGGGAAGAAGGTTGGTGGAAGTGGTGGTGGTGAAGAAGGTAGTGTTGATTCTTCCACCAAAGGTGCTTCATCAGCTCGACACGCTGAGTAGACTTTGCTCTGGCCCTCACCTTCTCCAAACTAAAGAGATCAGGACTATAGCCATCACCATCGCCTGTGTCTCTTCCAACAATCCAACTCTCTTTGCAACCAATCAAATCTATTGAGCCGGTCAACCCTTAGATATTTTTTTCCTTTTCTTAATTGATGATTTAGATGTGTTGAGCTTAAATGGTCTATCTTATATTTAGGTTTAGGGTGATGAGATAACATCAAGCATATTAGATTGATGATGGGGGTGTGGCATTTCTTTTGTTGTTGATTTCAAATTTAAAGAAGCCTTTGGTTTCACTACTAGTTACTAGTTGTTAGGTGAAGGTTTTGGCTAACCCACACACTACCCGATTAACCATGAACTTCAACCCAAACCTAATCTAACCCATGAAAAAGGGGGGGAAGAGCAATAATAAATGGGTTAGGACAAGGCATGAGATTAAAGTAAGAAACTCAACACACACAAAAAAAAGTAAATAGAAGTGAGGAAGAGAGATAAGACTACAAACATCCAAGACCCTTTAAAGGTCATGGGTCACTACAACTTGATGTTGGTATACAATATGAAATCACAATCCAAAAGTTAAAAATGAGAAACAAAAAAGGAGTGCTAAGGGGAGTTT
>JAOXJP010226761.1:0-11426 GCA_025762735.1 Platanus orientalis | reverse complement strand
GAAAACTTCTCTATTTGGGGAAAATTACAAGAGTTCTTTCTCAATCTCTCATATACCACTTCTTTCACAATATTTTCACTCTTTTAAACTCTAAACAACAATAAAAACCTTATATAAATTATATAAGTTGATTGCACTACGAAACCCAAGTTTCTAAACTCTTGGCTTTCTATTTTTGTTTTACCTCGTTAGCTCGATCTTAGTTTGATCTTAGATTGAGCTGTGCATCTGGTTCAATCCAAGATTGATCCAGAATCAAATTGCCAAATTTTTGGAGTTGGTTTTCTGCAGTGTAACCTAATTGTGTTTGAATCAATTTGACACTGCTAGAACTCGCTTCTTAAGTTCCACCTGCCTCCAATTGACATTAGACTCCACTCCAACAAAGCAATCCCTAATAATTTATTTATCCCATCATATTAGACATTAATTACAAAGTAATGGCTGGTACACCACAACCTTATTGTGACTTAGACTCCTTCTAGTGGCCTTTTTAGCTACTCTTGTTGCACCCGATTTCAGACTTGAGCTTATAACTCAGTGGACATAAGCAATTGGGGTCTTCACAAGCAATCCTGTTTGTCATCATATAGGCATATTTACATCTTTTCACAAATCCCACCATTTTTGCTACATATGCAAACCGTTGTATTGAATGAATCACTCAACTTGGCTTGTCTTCTTCACTCAATGATCTAGGACTATTGGCGAGAGAGATGTGAGTTGATAGAGAACTAAGAAACTGGAATGGGAGCTTCAGCTTTTGGCTTGGCTTTGGGTTTCTCCGAAGAAACTTTCAACTTGTTTTGCTCAACTTTTATTCCTTGAGAAACATATATTCATTCCAGAAAAGGATTCCTAGTAAATATGTTTTATGGAAACTGATTCTGTGGGATTGGTTCCATGCCATATTGCCCTTTAAATAAGATAGATTCCAATAATTGATGGAGCTTACCATTTACATCTATTTGCATCAGACGACAATTCGGGACTATCTCACATAAACGTGGTCTTATTGAATAAGTTTTCTAGGTGGATCATCATATCCCCACTCTACTTTTTCATAATTCAACGAGTTGATCCTGGGATTTGCCAACCCATTAGGAAGTGAGTTCGATTTAATAGTCAATAAACCTGTGACTCAATTTTGGCTTATTAACTCTAGACCGATCATTCAATTTTTGGGATTTCTTTTTCCTTGTTTTCGTTTGCAGATTTTCTTTTTGAAATTTGAAACTGCCCCTTATCCCTTCAATGAACAGAACTAGAATCCCTTCTTTGTCACGGTGGCCAATTCAGACCATCAATAAAATATGTAATTTTATAGGCATTAGTTATGTGTGTGGCACATTGTACAAAACAGTTGTCCATCCAAGTTTTATTGTCTTGATTATCTAGAGTCGTGATTCTCTCCTGTGAGTGAGACGGTCATGCAACATTGAGAATGGATTGTATCCATTCCTCTTAACAAACACTCCACTCTGCCCCATGTCAGGGGGAAGGGCACATCAGCGCCGACAAGTGATTTTCACGTTTTTTTTGGGGAGAGGGGGTGCATTTCACTTGTCGGTGCTGATGTGCCTGCCCCCTAACATGAAGCAGAGGAACGGATTCAATCCACTCTCTGCAACATTCTCAGGCACACATAGCTCCAAAAAAAAAAAAGGAAGAAGAAGAAAAAGGCGCCTAATATGCAAAATTGCTGTTTACCAATGTGCGGTATGCACCATAGACTGACATGTGATGCATGTTTGAATTTGGTGTCTCTTTTGGGACGGTAGTTTTAATTTTCTAATTGAGCATTTTTTTTTTTAATGCTTTTAACCCTATACACATTACGTGTCAACCTGGAAATGTGGTCACAAAAGATATGTTTTTACCTAATACAGATGTTTTTGTAAGAAATATATGCATAATGGTAAAACGGAGGGTAAATATAAAAGACAAATGAACCTTCCATTCACCAAAATACCCTTGTCACATGCTGATCGGTACTGAAAGAAATTTTCTCCATTGTTAAATGGAGAGGATTGAAACCTCAACTAAATGAGAAAGGGAAAAAGAAAGAAAGAAAGAAAAAAAAAAAAACAAGAATTAAAACACTTTAAAGCAGAAGGGTATTATAAATTTCATTTTTCCAACCCCAACAGTGTTGGCAACACTACTTCAAATACAGAAATGTAAAAAAATAAGCAAACCTCAATTATTTATTTATCCCACAACATAATGTTTAAGTTACAAATTAATGATAACTGATACAAAAATAAGCTTATTCCTAAAAAATAAGATTATTCCTACTTCTGAGTCTATAACAATTAGTGAGCAGTGACCACTTAAATCTCCTGTTTTTTACATTCCTTTCCAGCAGTGTCCACTTAAATTTCCTTTTTTAACATTCCTTTCCAGATTTTAGCCCATAGCTCAGAGGATATAAGAAATTGGGTTGCCGTTTGAAACCATTGGATCGTAATTATCTGCTTACATGCGAAAATGGAAGGATTAGGAGCAAGAATCTTCTTCGACTGGGCTTCTTCAAACAATCAATGATGTATACGATGACTACAAACGAGAGAGATGTGAGTTAATGGGAAAATAAGAAACAGGAATAGCAGCTCCTCCAGCTTTTGGCTTGATTTGGGATTTCTGAGACGGAGATTTCACCTTGTTTTGTTCAACTTCCATGTCGTGGGAGATGCGAAAAGAGGGCCCAAAACAATTCACAAAGACTGAGAACAACGCCATATTAGCTATCCAAGGAAGAAGAAAATGCTTATCAGCAAAGAATTTTAATGAGAGAAATCAAATCAATCAAGTTGATTTGATTAGCCTTTGAGAGAGAGAAGGCACCCTTTATTTATAGAGAGAGAAAGAGTACTGGATGGTTAACTATGCTACACTTGGCTTGTAGGCAAGATAACTAAACAGACCAGGTGTTTGATAAAGGGTCTTACGCGTGTGCTTTGTTGTTTCTAGTCAACTTTGGAGACTTTCAGGTGTTTGATAAAGGATCTTCTACGCCACCCCCTTGTGCGACACTTAAGGCCTAGAATCACCATCATCACCCCCGTCAAAACCGCTCAAGGAAAAAATCAATTCACTTTTGGGGATGTCACATCAATTTTAAAAAGTGGCCCTGAGGCGTTGCAGGTGATATCAACACCCCCCTCGGTGTGATCCTTGAGTGTCGCAAAGGAGGGTGGCGTAAAGGATTTTCCTTTACAGTTTCCACGTGGGTCAGTGGATCTACTTCAATGGTTTGGGGCTTGTTGCGTCTTAGACACGGAAAAAGCTTTAAAAAGGAATTGACACATGATGTGTTTTGCCTTTTTACACCTGAACCCAATTTATAACGGAAAAGATTGTATACGAAAATCTGCTTTTCCTTATATATTAAGATGGCATTAGGGGTGAAAACGTCAGTACTGAAAAGTGATCAGCACCCCCCAAAAAGTGAAAGTCACTTTTATGAGGACTATTTTTCTTAGGACTGTCCATGAACCAGCGACGAGCTCTTATGGATAAACTGTACTTAAAGCTCCTATAAGAATATTAAGCTCAAGCTTGGCTCATAACTAATAGTTAGAGTTGGATGAACTCAGCTTAATTTAGGCTTGGCTTATTTAGATAGATATGCTACTGTCATGTATGGTAGCAAATCTTCAATGACCAATGTGTGATATTCACAACAGCCTGTGGTGTGTATCACATAGCGGCAACACAGGCTCTAGGCACAGAGGATTTGGACTATCCTCTTCATTTAACTAGGAAAAATCTACCCATGATAAAGAGGGATGCAAATTATCTAGTTAAATATCCATATATATTTGGTCCACTTATATCAAAATATGAATAAACATGTATCCGCTCTATTTAAATATTTGTCTATTAAAAAAATATCCATTTAAAAACAAATCTAATACCTATATATATTGAGTCACTTCATTTAAAATATATGTATGTGTGTGGATGTGTGTGTTAGCAAATGAAATCACACAAAAAACAATCATATAGGGTGTGTCTGGAGTCAGGGAATTTGAAGAGTGGAAATGGAATTGAGGTATCAAATCCATTTCCATCGTTTAGGATCAATTTTAAATTACGAAAATGGATTTAGGTCAAATCCTTACGGAATAAATTTCCAATTCCTTTTCGTAAAATGGCGTGTGATCAAAATATCTTCATCAATGATTCAGATCTATTCAAATGACTAAAATGCCCCCCTCCCTCAAGCAACTATGAGGAGTTTTTAAGCATGCAAAGTATCAAAATACCCTTTGTTATTTTATTAATTGACCAAAATGCCTCTGATTAGAAAGTCTAACCTATGTTAGCTATACTTCAAGTATATTCAATGACTAAAATGCCCTCCTCCCTTAAGCAACTGTAAGGTGTTTTTTTAGCACATAAAGTACCCAAAATGCCCTCTATTATTTTATTGATTGACCAAAATGCCATTGAGTGAAAAATCTAGTTCATATTACTTATGTTTTAGGTCTATTCAAATGCCTAAAATACCCTCCTCCCTCAAGCAACTATGAGTTTTTTTAGCACACAGTATCCAAAATGCCCTCTATTATTTTATTAATTGACCAAAATGCCCCTAAATGAAAAATCTAGCTCATGTTAACTATGCTTCAAGACTATTCAAATGACTATAATGTCCTCCCAAAAGCAACTATGATGAGTTTTTTAACACAAAGTACCCAAAATGTTCTCTGTTATTTTATTAGTTAACCAAAATGCACCTAAAAATCTAGCTTATGTTAGCCATGCTTCAGGTCTATTAAAATGACTAAAATGCCCTTCTCCCTCAAGCAATTGTGTGAAGTTTTTAACACATAAAATACCCAAAATGTCTTACGTTATGTTATAAATTGACCAAAATGCCCTTGAGTGAAAAAATCTAGCTTATGTTTGCTTATGAAAAGAGTTAAAAAAATATAATTAGTTTCTTTCACTGAATGATATTCAAAATGGGTAAACTGCATTAAAATCCTAACAAGAGTGGATATAACGTATTTGCAACAATTATCAAGGAGCTGAAGGCCATATAGAAATCCAAACATGGCGAATGCAAAGCTTTGGTGCTTAACTCCTTGGTGATGGGCCATTGAATCTCAAGGCCTCCCATTAGACAAAGTGGGGATAATTGAGATTTTTGAATATTTGTGCATCAAAACAGTGAAAATGAGAATTTTGAATTCCAATTTCGTCTATCTATATATATATATATATGCATATATGCATCCAAATGGTAAAAATCTAAATCCACGGAATTCAATTATACAAATTTCAGTTCTGTAGAATTGGAATTCCAAGACTAATTCCAAATCTATGAATCCAAACACCCTTAGTTTATAAGAATTTTAAACAAGGTGTTCTAATTAAAACATATCCATTTGAGCATCATATTCATATCACATGATATAAAAAACCAAAAAGAACAAGAAAAGAAAAAAGTAAAATCCTAATGTTGATTCTTGGACTAAGATATGATGTTGATGCCCATTGTTAGCCATAGTATCTCGAAAATTAGAGGAATATTTGGAGTCAACTCATTCATTTTCTAGCATATGACATCATCCATACTATCATAGGTAGGCATATGGCAATGGGAGGATTTATAAAGTTGAGGAAGATCGTAGTCTATAGAGAACAAATAGATGCTGAGAAAAAAAAAGAGAAAGAAGAAGAAAAGACAAGAAACAAGAAAGAAAAAAGAACAAAGAAGAAATCAATAAGAAGAAGAAGAATGGGGAAAAAAAGAATCTTATCTATTCACCATTACCATTAACCGCCGCTTGAGTCCCAACTCCCTTCTTCTCTCTCCTCCTCACTTTCTCACCCAATGACAAGTATGGACTAATACCTTCTCAAAAAAATTTGGTCAAATTCATTATTATTAGTTTTTCCTTGAATGTAAGGGTTTTCCTACAAGTTTTTTTTTTTTTTTTCATTCCAAAAACAAATATGCATCGACTAGTATGGAAAAATCCCTTCAAATGATTTCAAATTTATCATTATTATTATTTTCTTAAATGTGAGGGAAATATGCATCTACTAGTATGGAAAAATCCCTTCAAATGGTTTTTTTTTTTTTCTCATCAATTTTATCTTCTTTTTTTTTAATGGATTTAAGGGTTTTTGAGTTTTTTTTTAACTTAAAAGCTTTGTCACCAGACTCGCATCACATAGATTGGTGAATAGGAAGGAGAAGACGAGGAATGATAGAGAGTAGGGTTGTCAACTATCCAATTATTATCCGTATTCATTTTGTATTCAGTTTGCTAAAAGACAATATGGATGCAGTTATATCCAATTCTATTATTCGGCCAAATATTTGCATCCATTCAAATTAATATTTATGCTATAATATTGTAGGCTATGTTATATAGAATACAACATATGAATACCTTAACCTTAACCCATTTCTCATCTCCCATTCCCATTTCGAACTTCCCTAATAGCCAACTTCCATTCTCTTGTTGATCTATCAATCATCTTTAATCTCTATAGATCCTAAGTCTTTATTGTTTTTCATAAATATCCGTAAAATCTCCAAATTCAATATGATATTTGATTAAATAAACAAATATGAATATGTCATTGAATTTATAAACTTTGATCTCTGTATTGAATTACTTATTTGAACATCGATTCTTATTCGGTATTTAGCATTGACTCCAAATTATGAAAATAAAATTTTTATTCGAACTTAGAACTTTGTATTGAATCTCTGACTTCAATTTGACTTTTTATTATTGTTTAATTTGTACTAGCATAATTATGATTAGTATTTTGACATTTGTTTAGTTCCGTATTAACCTTCGGAATTGCTAGTACTCAGATTTATGTTATTGCTCCATATTGTCTATAGTCAGTTAGATTGTTTACAGGTTGGAGCTAACTCAGTCATTTTGTTTTTCAGACTAGCTATACTTGTAGGTCTTCTATCGTAAAGGTTTTTACTACAATAATAACAATTTATTTCCCTTTATTTGTAGTTGAGATATAGTTATATTGGAACCATTCATATTGTATAGACATTATTGGAGGGGTTTATTCTTTCCTTTTGTTTGTGGTTCAAGTGAAAGGGCACCCCATTGATATAGACAATGGAGTTCTATCATATTGATTTACATTGGAGTTTATAGTTGTTTATTAGACTACCTTAATCTATTAAACATGAATGTGCTTCCGCAATTATCAAACTAAGAATATGATTATGTGAGAACCTATGGATTATTGAATGATGATCTTTGAATTATGTTTATTGGATTGTGAACATTGGTAATTGAATCAATGTAACGATATGAATCCGGGGCCCTTATGGATCCCATATCCGAGTCCGGGTTTTGGGGCATTATAATTAAATTTTGTATGCAAAGGTAAGTTAAGTCACTAACATCAATGAAAAAGGTTACTATCAAATAAATAAAAACATCAATATAAAAGATGATTATGTATCCGCTTTGCAAGTCATAAAACTTGCAATATGACTTGCAAAGCAGATACATAATCACCTTTTTCAAAGTTTAGTTGTCTGTAAAACGTTGTAATTGTACATAAAATTGTCCATCAAAGTTTTATTGAGATGATTCTCTTGAGTCGGGATCCTCTCCTCTGAGTGGAGGGTCATGCGACATTCCCAAATGCACACATACCTCCAAAAAAGTGATAATGCACCTATTTGGGGGATAAACACACAGGAGAGGATCCTTTTGGGATTCTCTTTTAATGCCAATCCAGTGGTTGAATAGTGATATCTTATGTCAGTGATAGGTCACCTAACATCTAATATTGATTTTACCAATTTGTGACATGCACCATACACTGATACGTAATGCATTTTTGAATTTGATGTCTTTTGGGACAGTGATTTTAATTTTCTAATTGTGCATTTTTTTATGCTTTTAACCTTATACACACTACATGTCAACTCGTGGTGTGGTCACAAAAGATTTGTTCTTACCAAACACGGATGTTTTTGTAAGAATTATATGCATAGTGGTATAATGGAGGGTGTTTTAGTAAATATATAGGACAAATAAACCTTGTATTCACCAAAATACCCTTGTCACATGTGGTACTGAATGAATTTTTCTCCATTATTAAATAGAGAGAATTGACATCTCAACTAAATGAGAAGAAAAAAAAAACAAGAAAAAGAATTAAAACACTTTAAAGCAGAAGGATATTAAAATTTTCATTTTAAATCTAGAATATATTATTTTCAATTTTTGAGCTCATTTCTGGATTGAAAGTAAATTAGGGGAAAATTTGCATTATAGAAATTAATATTGATGATGAAATTCTATTTTCATTGGCCTCAATCTTAGATTGTAAAATAGAGAAATCACTAATTAAATATCTTGGCATTCCTCTTGGTGGTCGCCAATGTTAACATTTAATGTCTTTCTAGGCTCCTGTGGTTGAGAAGGCTGAAAAACATCTTGCTTGTTGGAAACATTTTCAAATTACTTTAAGTGGATGAATTACTTTCATTAAAGCTTTGTTGGCCAATATTCTTCTATATTATATGTTGGTTTTCAAAATCCCAGTGAAAATTGTCAATCATATTTAGCAACTTTAGTAGAATTTTTTTTGGGAAGGTGGTAAGAAAATGAAAGATCATTTGATCAAATATGATGATATTTGTCAAGTAAAGGCAACAGGTGGTTTGGAAATTGGTAATGTCATTTAAAAAAAAAAGTCATTTCGCGGAAATGGATTTGGAGATTTGTCTCTGAAAGTGGCAGTTTATGGCAATCAATTTTATCTTACAAATATGGTTTAAATAATTCCCTCATGTGCTTACCATTTGTACCTTAATATTCATCTTTGATTTGGAAACACATTGTTGAAACCCTACATTTTATCCTTCTTTATTTACAATTGAAACTTGGATATGGTCAAAAAAATAGTATTTGGAATGATATTTTGTGGGGAGACTCTTCTCTTGCTTCTTTATTTTTTAGGGTCTTTCGTATTTCATCCCCAAAAAGCTCTCTTGTTTCGGAAATTCTCTCATCTTCTCCTTCTGGTATCTCTTGGGATCTCCTTTTTGTTAAGGCTCTTTCGTGAATTTGAAGAAAACTTAGTTGATTCTCTTAAATCAAGTGAATCTTTAATTCCCTTGACACTCATGACAAATTTATTTGGGTTCTTGACTTTTCAAGTTTTTCACTACCAAATCCTTCTTCCTTTCTTTTCTTTCTAGTTCTTCCTCACCTTATCTGACAAAAAAAAGTTTGGCTTAGTTTGGCCCCTCACTGCATCAAGTCTTTCTTATGCATTGCCTTTTTAAATCAGATGAATACTATGGATACACTTCAAAGAAAACGATAGTTTATGTTGTTGTCTCTTCATGCCTGTTGTCTTTGTTTAAAGGATGGAGAGTGTGGTGATCATATTATGATTCATTACAGTTTCATTAGAACTATTTGGCATTATTTCTTGTTTAGTATGAACATCTTATGGGTAATGCCTAAGAATCTAAATAATCTTATCATTTAATGGAATGGTTGGTTTCTTGATAATAATGGCAAAATGTTCTTGGCGGCTATCTCCTGAATTCATGAAGCATGTTGGGGTATTTGGTGAGCATTGAACAAAGAATCTTTGAAGATAAATCAAATCATTTTATAGAGGTTGCTTATGCTATTACTTTTGATGTTGCCGCATGATTTTTGTTTTCTATGAAATTTTAACATTTTTCATTGAATGACCTAATAATTGATTTGTCATCGTGTCTTTTCTCATTCTCTATTTCTTCTATATTTCTTCTAATCATTTGTGCTGATTTTTTCTCTGTACTATTGTTCTCTCCGTATTCTTTGTATCTTTATCTTATTTCTAATAAAGTCAGTTATTCATTAAAAATAAAAACACTACTTTTAATAAAGAAATGTAAAAGATAAGCAAACCTCAATTATTTATTTATCCCACTACATAATGCCTTAGTTACAAATTAATGGTATCTGATACACAAACTTACAGCTTAGTTCCTTAGAACAATTAGTGAGCAGTGAGCACTTAAACTCCTCTCTTTACACTCGCTTAATTTCCAGACTCTAGCCCATAGCTCAGAGGACATAAGAAATTGGGTTGCTGTTTGAAACCACTAGATCTTAATTGTCTGCTTAAATGCAAAAATGGAAGGATTGTGAGCAGGAATCTTCTCCGGCTGGGTTTCTTCAATCAATCAATGATGTATATGATAGACTACAAGCGAGAGAAATGTGAGTTGATGGGGAAGTAAGAAACAGGAATAGGAGCTCCTCCAGCTTTTGGTTTGATTTGGGATTTCTGAAACGAAGATTTCAACTTGTTTTATTCAACTTCCATGTCGTGGGAGATGCGAGACGATGGCCCAAAGCAACTCACAAAGACCGAGAACAACGCCATATTAATTATCCAAAGAAAGAAGAAAATGCTTATCAGCGTAAAGTTATTGGGAGAGAAACTGAGTTGATTTGATCTTGCCTTATAGCTAGAGAGAAGGTACCCTTAATTTATAGAGAAAGAGTACTGGTTAGCTATGCTACACTTCCCTTGCAGGGCAAGATAACTAATGTGACCATGTGTCTGACAAAGTAAGGGTCTTACGCGTGTGCTATATTTGTTGTTTCTAGTCGGTTTCCTCTTTGTCTTGGCTTGCGCTACCAGCTGTTTGACTTGGGGCTGTGAGAATGTGCCATTCATCTTTCCTACATTTTCCACGTGTGGGTTACTGTATTTCCTTGGACGGCTTTGGGGGTTGATATTCTGCGATGCCTCATGGGACAAGACACAAGGGGGTGGAGCCCATTCATTTTTGGGATGTGGTTGGTTGCGTCTTAGACACGGAAAAGCTTTAAAAAATTCCAACAAATTCTGAGATGCAAAATTGTCTGTAGTATCTATGATGAATTATAGGCTAACACATGGTGTATTAGAGTAAAAACATTTAATTAAAAAAGTAGGTATTCAAAAGGAGACACCAAAATCAAAAACACATCATGTATTGTGTCAATAGACAAATATTTTTCTGAAAAAACATAATAGAAAGCTTTAACAATGGTTATTTTAACTACTTTTTACTGGGGCTGTCCACAAACTAGACAGCGAGATCTTATGAATTAGCTGTACTCAATGCTCCTATGTGTGTATTAAGCTGAACCTCTCATAAGTCATAACTAATAGTCAGAGCTGGATGAGGTCAGCTTAATTTAGGCTTTGCTTATTTAGATGGGTATACTACTGTCCTGCATGGAATCAAAAATTCTGTGACCACTGTGTGATATGTACTACAACCTGTGGTGTGTGACACATAGCGACAACAAGGGTGGATTGTATCCGCTCCTCTTATCTAATGCTCCTCTCTACACCTTGTCAGGGGGCGGGTACATCAGCGCCAATAAGTGATATGCCCCTTCCCCCCTGTC
>JAOXJP010226760.1:0-11426 GCA_025762735.1 Platanus orientalis | reverse complement strand
AATATGTGATTTATGACAAGTAACGAATGATCCAATTAATTATAAAAAAAAAAAAAAAAAAAAAGATGATGACAAGTAAAAAAAATGAATGATGTTGAATGAGTAATAAGATAAGTGTCATGAAAGTAAGAACGTGAATGATAAATACCATGGTAATGATAGACTTATTGAATATAAAAGTAGAATTTTATAGGTCTCATTATGCAAATGCTTTATTATAATTGCTAATTGTTTAAGAATGATGCATGCCTACCTTAAAGTGATTTATATTTTACATATTTATATTAAGAAAGTATACTATGCATAAGAGATGATAGAAAATTCTTACTAGGATGCACACTAAGTATCTTTACCATGAATGGACTAGAAAATGCGTACTACGTGATTAGATGCATATTTTGCCATGCAAAATTATATTCGAAATTTTTTTTGGATTAATAGAATCATGCATATTGCCATGTATAGATCTTGTATGATGAATCATGATGATAAATTGCATAGATCATGTGATGCATAGTAGTTAATGGATGTACACTTGCATATATCTACATGCTAAAAATTATATGATTTTTATATGAAAGTATGTTAAGTATTTTATATTGAAAAGATTTGTGTTCTACTTATTCAGTTCTGTTGTGGATTTTGTTTACCTACTTACGAGTTGTGAACTCACCCTTCCATACAATTTTTTTTTCAAGTGGATCAGAAAATACAAGTACATTTTTAGGAGCACTTAGAGTTAGGAAGCATGCAATAAGGTGTCATCCTTAGTATTTATTTTCAGCACTAGTATAGTATTTTCATTGCAAATTAAACTTTGTATATTGAGTTTTGTTAACCCTTAGAATTAAGACTTTATATTTTATAATATGTTTATGAAGGATGTAGTTAGATTATGTTTATCCGATATTGGAGATGCTGGTAGAGGTTATATGTTTTATAAATGATGAATGAGCTTTATTTCCATTGCATATGTGATGTTAGTGATTTATTTTTATTTCATTGCATATGCATGTTTAAGATTTTAAGATTAAGGTTAAATGCGAAAAAAATTTAGTGAATGAAATATGGATTCGATTAGTAACAACTCAATTTCACACCTAAATAAGGTTATAAAATTTGGGATCGCTACACGTAGAGAGTCATGTGCTTACAAGACATGTGGGTTCATAGGCCCTAGTGCTCATAGAATTCAGGGCTTTCAACCCATGTGCTCCTTAGCATACTATGAATCATATTCGTAGATTTTGCTTGATCTTTATTAAGGTAAATCTTCAAGAAGAGTGAACTTTAAATGCAAAATATCAATATGATTTTATTTTGGAAACCAAACACTTACTTTTCCATTAAAAAACCCATTACAATAATAAAGAAGTTGATCAAGAATAGGTCCTTGTTAGAGCTAAGAAAGATATAAAGGGCGTGAGATTTTTTAATTTTTAAAGAACATGCAACAATCTCTTTCCAAACACTAACCAACTAGTCATTTGGCACTTTAATTTTTCTTTTACTAGAAATGGAGGAATTTCATCCCGCACATTAGGTTTATCATTCTCAATACACCCCTCCATAATACCATAAACCACATTAACTAAGTCATCAATCAAGATGCTTTGATCGATCAAATGGTTCTCAACTAAACCATCATTTTGCTCGATCAATCCAAGAACTTTTTGATTAATCAATGCCCTTGATTCTTGAGATCACCTTTTTGGTTAATTGATCCATTTTTTTTTTTCAATTGATTGAATGGGCTTTAGTTCCTAAACCCATTTTGGTTGATTGATCAAGCTAATTTTGATTGATTGAACCCATCTTTTCAAAATATTTTTACTTATTGAACCCAATTTTGTTCCGAAACCTTTAGGCATCAATGTAAGGTTCATGGGATGGTCTCTGTAATCCTCCTAAGGTCATTGGTTCAATTCATTCCTATGTGTACTTACCCTCTAACCTTTTGAGTCAGTTTACCTTTGAAATGCAAGGTTGGCTTCTTGAAATACCCTTCCTTGGAGCTTGAGACATGCTTGTAATGCTTCACTTTGTGGTTTTAGTGTCTCTTACGTCTGCAATCCTTCATCAACTGGTCTTGTGAAATATTCCTCTTGAAGTTTTTCCTGGTCCAAAGACTTACATGACTCAGGAATTATATTTACAATATCATACATGTAAGACTGTATACATGGACCCACTACATATAACATGTGCATTTTACAATTGGAAGGGAATCGACAATTTATAACAAAAAAACAAAACAAAACAAAAAAAACATTAACACTCTCCCCCTTTGTCAATTCCATGGAAAAACATTTATAAACACATAAAAATACATGTCTTGATTGTAGCTCCCCCTCAAGTTATGGTATCATTTCACACCTATGTCACATTGAAACACATACCTTTCTCATAAGGGCCATTAATTTATTCACTAATGTGATATATATCTAATTCGAATTTAGAGATATTTCAAATGAAATCAATTATCAATAAGAATTTAGATAAAAAAAAAATCATTTTACATTTTCGTACAATCAATTTTCAAAGCATTTCATTTATTTAGTATAATTTTCAAATATATCACATATTCCTCATATCAAATATTCAGCTCAAGTCTCTCCATGTCTCTCATATATTGCTCCCCTTTGGTATTACAATGCAACAATGCACTACACATAGGTCTCTCCCCCTTTTTGTAATGAATTAACAAAGGGTCTAATATACTCTCCCTGAATTCATGCACTATTCCATATTAAGCACATAGAGCATAAGAGCATATATGAAATAGGTATCTCAAGGAGATGTTTAAACTTGACAAAATGATATTTTCACTAGTGATATATATGATTATAAGTCATAGATCAACACCAACAAGTCCCAAAAAAATAAAAAACTATATCAAGCATAAAGAAATACATGGACTCTAAAAGAAATATACATCAGATTCCTAAGCCTATGAGTTAAACTCATTTCCAAAGTCTCTAGCTTCTTCTTCATTGTCGGTCCCTTTGTCCTCCTCCTCATCAATATCTTCTATGTGGATAGAAGATCCCTAAGAGACTTCAGAATCCTCTAAGATGGTGTAATTTGGGATAATGCTCCAGATGACTCTTGTAAACTCTCATCTAAAACGCCACTTCTTGTAGGTGTCTCCCCATCTTGTTTATCTTAGCAACGACTTTCTTCTTATTTTCAATAATCTTTATTTTCTCTGTGAATATCTTCTAAAGAATATCAGTTATTGAAAGTCTTAAAGGGGTGGTTCTCGAAGGAGCAAGAGGTACTTGATGACTAATCGTTTCATGATTTAATTTGGTCAAGAAGGATGGGGGTGTTAGGTATACTCTCAAAATCTTCTTTTTAATTTGTTTATTTCATTTGTTTGTTATTTTTTAATATAGTACAAGATGCTCAATAGATTTTTTTTATTAATCAGATTACATGTTTTATACATATTAATTCTCCTATGTCCACTAGTTAGTAAGGGAACCACTTGCACATTCATGACATAGCTTTTAAAATGAAACATACTCAAGCACACATCATATATAGAGTGTAGACCCAAAGTTTGAACCAATTTAAGTAGGTAACCGTAATAGTGGATGAACCAAGCCGCCTAACACTTTCCCTGGTTCATAATAGAACCACTTTCTAAGAAACCTCTAAGTTGACTAGTTCGCATGGAGTTCGATATTTTAAAAGAATTTTAAAATGATTATTTGAAATAAAATTATATTTCTTAAAATGAATGTCCAATCAAATCTTAAAATATCTATATGTGTATAAATATGAAATGACTAATGGTTTATTATGTGGATGCAAATGAGAGTGCTAAATTTGGAGTGATTTATAATATTTATAGGATATGAGAATGATCGAAAAATGAAGGTAAGAAAATAACATGGACTTGAACGACATTAAAAGTATGGAATCTAGTGGGGTTCGATCGATCGAAGTGACTCAAAGCTTAAGTCCCAATTATATTGTATTAATGGAAAGGATTTCTTAATCGATCCATTAAGATTAAGCTTGATCATTTGAGTAGGAAAATTCGTGAAAAAAATGAATTAGATTCGAAAATAGAGGTTCTGCTTCTAATTCGTATGGGACCCAATTGTGACGAAATAAAAACCTTTGGTTTCCCTATTTACACCTAAAAACATAAGGTAAGAGTAAAGAAAAGGGAAAGATAGAAAAATAGGAAAAAATGAAAAAAAAAACCCCAATTTAACAATGATAAGCCATGTAACCCAAAATCTTAAGAGATTTTTCTCACGAGATGCATTATTCTAAGTATTTTATACCTTAGATATTGTAGAGAAAAGGTCTTTGGAGGATTCCTTGGAAATAATCCACAAAGGAAATGAGGTTTTGCAAGAAGAGCTTAGAAATTCAAAAAAATTGTGAAAAGTAAGTGTTTATACAAGACATACACATGTTTTCATTGTTAGAATCCTAAAAATCCATGTATTTTAAATGATTATGAGTTTTTCCTTGCTAGAATCTCCTAAATCTTTACTTAGCATTATGATTTATGAATGAGATTATTTTTTTCTTATTAAGATCTTAGAAATCCCCATTTTAAACTTGTGATTTATATTTATTTGAAGGTTTTGGTTGCCAAAACATGTAGACTCATCTATATTTTCTTAAGAAAATTTACAAGTTGATTTCTATATATATGTCTTCATATGAGATTTGAAGTATTTTGTCATTATATTTTGTTTCATACTTGTATGAGCATTAAAAAAAATGTTTCAAAATTCATAGTTCCTTATGTGCTTTATATAAGGGTTAAGCATCTTGTATTATATTTCCAATTGACTTCAATATATGTGATATAAATGTATCTTGAATAAGTTTAATATTAGTAAAGGATTAGTTATGTTAAATAAGAATATGTTTGAATATTTGATTGGATTTACTGTTGTAAATTGTAAAGATAAACAAATTATTGTATATGGATAAACAATTGATTTCCTATTAGAATTGTGTGATATATGATGACGGCCACCATTAGGGAGTAATACGATGGTGCCCACTCATAGGGCGATATGTGAAAATCAGAGACCCCTCATGGGTTTTATATTTGAAGACACTCTAAGGATTGTATATCAGAGACCCTTATGGGTTTCCATATTGCATATGTTTTGTATATCAAAGACACCTATTGTAATGATCCAAAATTTCATAATCTTATTTAGGCATGAAATTGGGTTGCTACTAAACCGAATCTATATATAATTGGCTATAAATTTTAACATTTCACTTTAACTATAGATTTAACATTATATACGTAGCAGAATAAGAAAATCTATCACTAACATCATAATCTTAAAGGTGCAATAGAAATAAACCATAACATCTAAACATATTGATTATCATGTCATTAATCTCTCATCATCAATAGGAGCTAAAACCTCCATCATTACAACTCAAATATAAAATTATAAGTCTCAAAGTTGAACTTTAAACTTAATACATCCTAAGAGGTTTAACACAAAAGTAGAATCTAAAGTAAACCAAAACTAATGAAAGATGAAGTATTGGTCATGTGCCTTCCTTCTGACCTCTAAGCACTCCAACAACATATCTGCACTAAGTCTCACCTAAAAAAAATGAGGTGGATAGGTGAGATCCATGGCTCGTAAGTAGGTACACAAAACCTACTATAAAACTAGACAGATAAAATATGAATCTTTTCATAAAAAGATATTGAATATATCTCTATATAGAATACATATCAATTTATAATCTATAGGCATGTGCTACTGTTTATACACCAGCTATTAGTCATCACAAGATCTATACACTCAACATCATGGTTCATCATCTAAGAAATTTGCATGGAAATTCTCATGATTCTATTTGTACATGACATTTTTTTAATCTTTAGGCACGACAATATACATGATTCTACTTGACATGACATTCTTTTCATATATTTACATGACAACATATATAGCAATATGTGCTTATAATCACATAGTAAATATTTCGTAGTCCATCCATAATAAAGATACCTAGTGTACATCTCAATGAATATTTCTACTCACTTTTCATGCATAGACTATACTTTTCTCATATGAATATGTATATACAAATCATTTTAAGTTAGACATGCATCATTTTTAAGAAATCATAACAACACATTTGCATAATGAAACATATGAATTTCTACTTCTATATTCAATAAGTTTATTATTACCTTAGTACTTATAATTCATATTCTTATTTATTATTTATCACAAGTTATTTATCATTCATTATGTCTTCACTTATCACCTATTAACTTACATTGTCTTTGTCTTAATATTTATTTATCACTTTTCATTAGTTATTTAATACTTATCATTGATTTTCATAGTATTGAATTGTACCTTAATGAGAGGACCATCATACATCTTCATTTTTCTTACATAGTTTAGAAACTTATATTCTTGTAAAGATTATGAGCTTTCACTCATTTTCTAACATTTTCTTACATATATTAAGGACTTGTATTTTCATTAGTAGCTTATGTATTTTCTTTTCTTTCCATGAAACTTTCTTTCTTATATAACTTATGAACTTCTTCTTATTTATAAAACCTAGATGTTTCTATTTCCTTGTCTTAATACTTTTCTTCATTTACATGACTTATAATTTTACTTTGCTTTCGAAACTTATACACTTCCCATTTTTTTTACTACTAATACTTTTTTATAAACTTCTATTTTCTTTTTATCCTAGTTTCTTTCTTTTTCCCCTCATGAAGGGGCCTTTTAATTTACTTATATTTTAACACATTGCATTATTCCGTAATAGTAATTAAGGGTCATCAGCATATTGAATTATAACCCCAATAGCGAGGGCCATCACTTACACTTACATTTTTTATTTACTAGCTTATATTTTCCTTCATTTACTTATATTTTGGTTTACTTGTTTACTCTTTGGCACATTGTATTATTCTTTAATGGAAAAACTTGTCGGCATATTGAATTATAACCTCAATAGTAAGATCCATCACTTACACTTTCTTACACTTACATTTTTCTTCACTTACTTACATTTTATTTCACTTACTTATACTTTAGTTTATTTGCTTATATTGTGGCATATTATATTATTCCTCAATAGCAAGGGCCATCGGCATATTGAATTAGAACCCCAATAGCAGGGCCATCAACATATTGAATTCTAACCCCAATAGCAAGGGTCATTGACATATTGAATTCTAACCCCAATAGCAAGGACCATTGACATGTTGAATTCTAACCCGAATAGCAAGGGCTATCAACATATTGAATTATAACCTCCATAGTAAGGGTCATCGACATATTGAATTGTAACCCTAATAACAAGAGCCATTGGCATATTGAATTATAACCCCAATAGCAAGGGTTATCGGCATATTGAATTCTAACCCTAATGGCAATGGCTATCAACATATTGAATTATAACCCCAATAACAATGATCATGCATACATTTGTTCTTTATGTCTTAGCCATCCTTACTTATCATCAATTTTTAGTCATCATTTTACGCCCCTAATTGGCATTATAGACCAACTTAACTTTTGTCCATATACTTCATTCTTACTTTCTTCTATTCCCCTTATCTTTTAATCTTTTCAAATATTATTCATTTTTAGGCATTTTAACTTGTCTTATCAATACTAAGCATATTACACAACCATAATGCAATAGGCAACCATATTCTCATGATATAATTATGTTAGCAAGATCAGGAATATGCACAACATGAATAAATTATTCTTTAACATTATCAAAGAGAAGAGTCATACAACCCTATATGTCTTTTCAACCATCTTAAAACATATGCATATGGATTCTGAAATCCTAACATGAAAATCCATGGAATATTTATAAGCCAACATGTATTTAAAGGAATTTAACAGAAAAAATAATAGGTTCATGAAAGGAATTCAAAAACATCTAAAAAATATATAAATAGTAAGAGAAAAACATTGCGAAACATTTTATCAAACATGTAAAGTGCAAGAATTAAGGAAATTCATACAAAATTAAAGATGAAAACTTAATCTTTAGCATATCTTACTTGAATCATTCCATAGAATTTCCTAACCAATTTATGTACAACTAAATGTTAATATCATTAGATGAAATCACATGTTTCATAATTTTTTTTTAACATTACCTTTAATCAACATATTCAAGAGATGCTCATCACTAATTTAAATAATCAAATTTCTCATGGAAATCAAACAAATCATTCATATCCTTAATGGAAACTATAGAGTTAGAGAATCCTAGCTTACAAGCATTCACAATGCATGAAATTTATCATTTTAAGGAATTGCATATAGATAGCATCAACTCCACTTTTCTTTATAATATAAAATAGGGATTTCTAAAATCCTAGTAGAAAATAGTAAAATCTCATCACAAATCACCACAATAGGTGAAGTTTTTAAGAACATAACAAATGACTTCAGAAATATGTAAAAAAACATTCATAGATTCAATATTTTACCAATATAAGATTCTTAGGAACCTAAATACAATAAAAGATAGAGTAAGTTTTGTATAATTATTTACCCAAGCTTTTAGTCATTGGTTTAAAGGGAATATACCTCCAAAACTTCCTTTTCTTTGTTAAAATTTCTTCCTTTCATGATTAAAATACATTAACTAAGATAGAAAATAAAAATCTACAACTATTTTAGGCTAGATCTAGGTTCTAGCAACTTACCTAAGTTTTGATAAGAAGATCTTTCTCTCATTTCTCCTAAATCTCCCTCTTTTCTCTTCCTCTATCTCCTTCTATGTATTTTGAATAAATAAACTAAATGAAGTGTTATTAGGGTTTTAAGTCATCCTAGATGAGATCCCGCATGTGTGGGGGTCAAATAGGAGCAAGTTATGTCATAAAAATGGCAAAATTCATAATTTTTGGACTTTTCAGCATTTCTAAGTGTACCATGATTGATCACAAACTCCGTGATCGATCACAGACCTTCTAGATATCACTCAATGACCCTGCTACTTTATTCATGATTAATCATGCCAAAATTAGGCTTTTGTGATTGATCACGGTGTGATTGATCATGCAATCAATGATTGATCATGATTCTCCTTTAAAATTCTACATAAACACTCTCTAGTAAAATAGACATAACTTTATCTAAAAAAAATCAAATTATAAACCATTTAATGTGTTAGAAATTAGACTCAAAGACCTTTCTAATAAGGTATGGTTTAACCTCTAATTCACTTGGGATTGGTGTCGGTGGTTCCAATAAGTTATCCTAAATACGCAATTAGGATAACTTTCAAACTTGACAAGTTCATGGTCCAACTTTGCTTTTACACTTCTAGATTGGTCTAAAAGGTTCTTAAACTACTACAAGGTCTGTCTAAAATATGTGTAATGATAATTTTACCTTTATGGAAAAAAATATAATTTTACCCTTCAAATAGAATGCGGGGTGTTACACATATATATTTCTATATGTATACGTTTTAAAAAGAAAAGTTTAAATTTTAGAGACCCCTATAAGTTGTTATATGTATAGGTTTTGATAAGGAAAATTTAGATATTTGTATGATTATGCAACGTAGATATTTTGTTTTAAAAGAAAAATTATATAAGCTCTGTTTTGCATCATGATCAAAGATATATGTATGTTTGAAATGAATCATATATAGTACTTAAAAAATGCATGTGCAAATATCCATATTGTTTTAATCTCATATTTGTGCTTAGCTTGACTTTGTTCTGTTATATATTTTATATGATGTTAAGCTTACCCATCTTTAACAACATTTTTTTAAATTGAAGCTTAGTGGATAGGTGTTGTCGTGCCCTGAACCCATACCTATTGGCTACGAATTTTGAAGTGTGATGTTTAGATTTCTAAATTCATCATGTCATTCATTTTTCATTTACATTCACATACACAACACATACGTAGCAGAATTTAAATCTAAATACTCATCATTCCATCACTATTGATAAATCTGGCATTCCAATTCCATCTATACATGATCTAACATTCTAAGAAAATCCATAGCCTAACATTTCAACTAAATAAAATCCATAAATAATTGAAGTCTCGAAATGGATAGAAACCCATAACTAACGAATTAAAACCTATAAAAATTAAACTATCAATAATTCATGATAACTAAATAAACCATCCAATTAATAAAGTCTAAAACAAATATCTGAAATAAATAACATGAGTCTCTAATCTCCCAATTATGAATAACAAAACTAAACTGTAACTATAGCGCTTCGCAATACGAATCCTCCACATTACACTTTTATATCTCCTCATATGAAAAATAATGCCAACTCTATAAGCAGAACAAATTAGTAAGTAAGCATATACATATCACACATGGATATCTTTGAGTTAAATTGAGCACGGATAATTTTTCAGTTTACAAAATAGAATAAGATTAAATTCACTTATAATTTCAAAACATATTTTCGGAAACATAATAACAATTTTTCTTTCTTACAGATATGTGTGGAAAATAATTCTTCTAATTTGGAGCATAACATATAGAAAATCATAACTAAACCAGAATACATGAAATTGATCAGACAGCTTGCTCTTAAGACTTGAAAATCTTAAATAAATGCTTGAATCTTTGATGTTTTTGATGATCCTAACTTTTGAGTTCATCTTCTTAAAGCTTGATTAGACTTTATCTTGAACTTACATAGATATCCAAATTATATACAAAGTCTAATAACCATATTATGTACTTACAACTTTTCAAATAATCCTAAGTACATGAGTTAAAAAAGGGTAGATCATCTCTTAAGATGTGAAGACTTTTCCTACAACACATTAGTAACAAAATACTTTTCTTTAAAAGCAATATCAATTCTTAAAAATTTAACTTTAAGCATAATTTCAATAAAATAGATTTTACTATTTAGTTCTCTATTCTAACCTTCAAAAAAATGATTTTACTATAAATGCTACTTTTTTCCTTTGTAGATATACCAATTTAAACAAAAAATGCCATATAAGATATCAATTGAAAATATTTTACTATTAACTCAAGCATTTGAGAGAAAAGATTTTAATATAAATAAAAATAATCAATTTATCCTCCTTTCTCATATCATATCACTCTTTTTATGCAATCTTTCCCCTTTAATGTATGCATATAGTCAATAAAGAGAATAACATTGAAAATATATGTATTTAACAAAGAGTTTTACCAATGGCAAATACTATCTTACGGATCGAAAGTGTGATCCATGAATTGGGCGTTGTCATCTCCACTTTAACAAACATATTTTTCTAACACACTCTCTCTCTCTCTCTCTCTCTCTCTCTCTCTCTCTCTATATATATATATATATATATATATATATAAACTTGTTATAATATGAGATGTGCCTGTTTCAATCAACTATATTTTTATCCTTAAAGAGAAGG
>JAOXJP010226759.1:0-25378 GCA_025762735.1 Platanus orientalis | reverse complement strand
CCCCCCCCCAAAAAAAAAAAAAAAAAAATGCTTGGTCTTTGTTTTTAGTGTTTCTTAGCTCTCGTTGGTTAATCAGTGTTTTGTTTTTAACATAGAGATAATCATTTAGTCACCTGCTTGCTCACATTACTCTGTTGTTTTGATCCTCATTTTCTGCATTTCCATTCTAGTGTTTCTTAGCTCAGATTGCATGTTTTTTTCTGCCACCTGTGCTCGGTAACTGTGTGTTGAACACTGACAAAGGAATTATAGTATTGAGCTTTCTAGTGTTCCTAATCGGCCAAGCAAACATATCTTCTTCTTCTTTTCTCTTTTTCTTTTTTAAAAAAGATTTTTTTTTTTTTTTTGGAGATAAAAGGGGAGCACTTTATTGAAGAATACAAAACAGAGAAAACAAAGCAAACACATCACCAAGGAGGTGAAAAGCAAAAGAAAGCGAAAAAGACAACAAAAGAAAAAACAAACAAAGCATAAACAAATCACATATCCTCACACTAGATAGAATACCAAGCAATATCCTAAAAGTCAGCCCGTATAGCTACCCAATTAAACAACGATTTGTAGATGAATAAAATGAGCTCTACTTTAGACTAAGCCCTATCCTCAAAGATGCGAGCATCCTTTCCTTCCATAAATCCCAACAAATAGCACCAAGAAGAGCACGCCAAATGATCAGAGGCATCCTGTCAACATCTTTAATCCACCAACCTCTCATCAAATCCTTGAAATGATCCGGGAAGACCCAAGGAATTCGAAGATGAGAAGGGAAAAAACCCCAAATCCTATTAGCCACAGAACAATGCACAAAGAGATGGTTGACCGTCTCCTCCTCCTTCTTGCATAATACAACAATTTGCCAAATTCCATCCCCTGTTTTGGAGATTATCAAGGGACAATATTTTATCCATGTATGCATTCCACAAAAAGAATGACAGTTTAGAAGGGATGCCCGGATTCCAGATTTTTCTAAAAGGAAAGAAAGGCATTTCCGAACGAGGAAGAAACGCATCATAACAAGATTTTGTAGAAAAAGTGCCCTTTTTGGAAGCCTTCCAAACCAAATGATCCCTCCTATCTAGTCTAGGTCTAATCACACCAAGCACATTCAAAAGACTACATAACTCCTTCATCTCCCAATGTTGCAGATTTTTTCTTAACTTAGGACTCCAAACATTTGCCTCGACATCAAAGTAGCTAAAAATTGAACTCTGTTTGTTAATGGCCAACGCAAACAAAGCTTCAAACCTGTCCTTTAGAGGGAGATTGTTCATCCAAAGATCCTACCAAAAACGGATATCATGACCCGAGCCCAGCCCAAATCTAATCTGACTCCAAAAGAGATCCTTAACCGTTAAAACAGATTTCCAAATCCCACACCCATGCCTCCCACGAGGGGAATTGGACTCCCAAACCGACTCCAAAAGAGATCCTTAAGCGTAGTGATGTAGGATGCCCTTTTAAAAGGACCTCACAACAGTTAGGGATAAACTACAAATGTCAATTAAAAATCAAGAGGACCAGAAGAAAGAAGAAATCAAGAACAAAAGGGTGAAGATATGAGAAAATAAAAAGAGAGTAGAAAAGAAAAGAGAGAATAAAATAAAGAGAGAAGTTTTGACCGTACGGTTGGGAGAAAATGGAGAAGAGAGAGTAAGAAGAGAGGGAGATAAGAGAAACTCACCTAGAAGCTGTGAGGGATGAGGGAGAGATAGAGAGGTGCTCCACGAGCTGCTCAAAACCCAAATATTCTTCTATTTCATCAAAACTGATCGTACAATGAGGCTTTAGGGTCTCTTTAAAATCAAAAAACAAAATTAGATCCCATTGGACCAAAATACCCCTCCATTGTACAGTCAGCCCCAAAAAATTCTAAAAACACTTAGAAACTTGTGTACAACACTTGGATCTTCCTCTTTAGCTCTTTGCTTTTGTTCTTGGGCTTCTAGATTCGTTGGAACTTCTCAAGCCATGCTAGTGCCACCACATCACAGAGGCAGCCCCCGCAACTACAATCAGATTACTCAAATTCCTTCATAACCACCATGGTTACCATTAGGGGTGTCAACTGTCAATGGGCCGGGGTTTGCGCAGCTTAGCTCAGGCTCATCATACTAGGATTAGACTCTGGCTCATCATGAGCCTTAGGTGCCGAGCTCAGTCTCGGCTTGTTAAGATTGAGGGGAGCTCAGCTCAGGCTCACCTTGGCCCTCCAAATTCGTGGTTACTGCTTTTGGACCCGAATCTTCAATCCTAATAGCTTAAGAGCCAAACCTGCTCCTAAAGGCTAAAGATATAGTTGTTTTATGGAGATTTGATGAAGTTAGGGTTTGTAAGAAGTGTTTGGAGACAAAAAAAGGTGAGTGTTGTGTCTCTCACTCATGTATTAAGTTTTTATACTTGATGACAAGGGTTTACGGTATAGTATACAATCACAAGAAATAACTAAAATACCCTTAAGTACATGACACACTCTTATGCATCATGTCTATTCGTCTACACTCCCCCTCAAGCTGGGGAGAAACTATCCCACATACTCACCTTGCTTACAATACAAGCAAATCGGGTACTTCTCAACCCTTTGGTGAGAACATCAGCAAGTTGGTCTTCTATCTGGATTTTCATTCTAATGCAAGGGTATTCTAGATATTTTCCAATTCAATATGGGCATTTCTTTCATCTATTAATTTTTGGGATGATTCAGAAGACAGAAGTATGAACTTTTGTTCAGCCCTCCCCTTTGCTTCTTGGCTTTTCCTGTAACAACTCATCATCTGACCATATATTTATCAGTAAATTATTTATGCATTTTTTCTCTATTTCATTAATTTTTCGTGCCATGTTTTAGCTTTTTCACCATAAAATTGTAAATATCATAATTTTGTATTCATTTTTTCGATAATATCTGTAGGTGAGCTCTGAGTCTGAGAGTAATGGATCAAGTACTTCCCAAACAAAGTCAAACTCTTTCCAGGGACAATTGAGTGATTCCCAGAACATCGCTGCAGATCAGCAACCTATTTCGCAGATGAGGTTGAGAGACACACTATGTTACTGTCAAAAGCCTGGGCGTTGTGCTGGAGACTGTCCTAACATACCTGAGAATAAAATAGAGCTGCCTGGTGACAGATTTACTGTTGTTGATGCTATCTCTTTACCCGAGAAGCAGTGTCCTTGTGGCATTGGAACTTGCCTCATTTTGACATCCAATTCGCAGACGAATCCTGGACGAAAGTATTATAAGTGCCCTGGTACATCAGTGAGTAAATTTTCTAGCCTTTTTAATTTTCACTTTTTTTTACTCTTATTGCATGTGTTTTGTTAAGTTTCACTTGATTCTTTACATGCAAAATCATGCAAAGAGTTTTTGCACAAACAAAATGATTTTACCATGAGAGGTCGACCCTTAGATTCAAAGAAGATTGGTTCTATATAAGATGAGTAGGATAAAAATATGGGAAGGAGCTCAACCATGTGCTGGAGACCAAATGTTGAACCCAGACCACAATTTTTTTTTGCCTAATAAAACACATAGATGGCAAAGAAGGGGATGCCCATTAATTTTTTCTCTAATCTTTATTCTAAAGGAGGGGATGATAGACGTATATTTGCGAATCTTTTCTCTAGCTCCTTGAATGAGGAAGATGGGAAGATGTTGGAAAGGGCTTTCTTTGAAGAGGAGATCAAAGAGGCTACTTTCATGATGACAAAGGACAAATCTCCGAGCCCTAATGGTTTCACTTTGCTTTTCTACCAAGAATGTTGGGATATAATCAAAGCGGACTTGATGAAGGTATTTCAAGAATTCTTTGATTGGGGCGTCATTAGTAAGGGGATGAATGCAACTTTTCTTGTTCTCATTCCTAAGAAGGAAGGGGCTTCAAATTGGTTTGATTTCAGACCTATCATTTTGATTGGAAGTTTGTATAAAATCATCTCAATAGTTCTATCTTTGAGAATGAAAAATGTTTTGGAAAAAGTAACTTTCATTTTCCAAGGTGCTTTAGTTAAAGATAAATAGATTATGGATGGAATCTTCATTGCTAATGAATGTGTTGACTTTAGTGTATAAAATTGATTTGGAGAAAGCGTATGACAGAGTGGAGGATGATAGGTTATGAAGGCTAAAGGTTTTGACAATAAATGGATTGGATGGATGATGGAATGCTTAGATCACCCCCATTTCTCTATTATGCTAAATGGTGCATTTAAAGGTTTTTTTCAAATCTAGTAGAGGATTGAGACAATGTGACCCCCTTTTTCCCCCCCTTTTTTTTCTTCACTTTGGTGGCTGATTCCTTTAGTGCTTTGATGTCTAGAGCCATTAAATTTTCTCTGGTGGAAGGCCTCTATTCTCTAGATTAGTGGAGAGAATTTTCTTATTTCTCATCTCTAGTTCGCTGAAGCATTTGGGTCTTCCTTCCTAGGAGGTAGAGCTTCTTCAATTGCTTTTTGGGATCTCGTTGTGGAGAGAGTTCAAAGAAGCTTGTTTGTTGGAAAAAATCTTATATATCTTTGGGAGGCAAAATTACTCTTATCAAGGTTGCCCTTTCTAACCTTCCCGTCTATTATATGTCATTTAAAATTCTTGCAAAGGTGCTTGAAAATTTTCAAAGAGACTTTCTTTGGGAAGGGGGAGGAGAGAAAAAGGATCGTTTGGTGAATTGGGAGAGTGTTTTCTGCTCAAAAAGTAATGGAGGACTTTGCATGGGGAGAATTAAAGAAAGGAATTTGGCTTTACTGTCAAAATGGTTTTGGAGATTCACTCAAGATCAAGGTAGCATATAGCATTCTATAATTCTCATCCCAATGGGTGGGATAATAGTCTGTCCCACTCTCATTTTATGTCTCCTCTCTGGAAAAAAACACATTATTTCTTTGTTTCCCATATTTTTTTCCTAATGTTCGTTTCTCGGTGGGAGATGGATCTTCAATTAGATTTTTGAATGATCTTTAGTGGGGGGGATGAAAACCTTTCTCAAACCTACCCTATTCTATTTAGGCTTGCAAAAAATAAGAAAGCTAAATCTCTGAGGTTATGTCCATGTCCAATTCTGGTCCAAATTGGAATCTAGATTTTTATCGCACCTTGTATGACTGGGAAACAAAAATTCTCTCTAATCTTATGACTTCCCTTAATGAAGTTTTCCTTTCTAATTCCTTCAGGGATGAAAGATTTGGATTCTAGAATCCAATGGAAGATTTTCTTCAAAGTCCCAATTTCTCAATCTTTCTCAATCAAGATCCCATCCCCATCATTTTCCTTTTAAGAGGGTTTAGATTTCCCTTGCACCTTCAAGGGTTAAAGCTTTCATTTGGACTGTCTCTTTATCTTGCAGTAACACCATGGATGTGATGCAGCAAAGAAGGCCTGCTATGTTGTTAATCCCTAGATGGTGTGTGATGTGCAAGGACAATGACGAATCAACAAAGCATTTATTTATTCACTGTCCTTTTGCTATGATAATATGAGATTATTTTTTTGGCCGCCTCAACCGAAACTGGGTCATGCCGAATGAAATTTTAGAATTATTCTTGTAATGAAATTCTTGGGGTTTGAATGATAGTGGGAAATGCTTATGGAATGGCTTGCTTCATGCGGTTATTTGGAAAGAGAGAAATTCGAGAATTTTTGAAGGAAAACATAGATGCTCCTCAGATGTGATTGACTTTATAATCAGGGAATTAGGATGTTGGTGCTTCACCTCCAAAGACTTTTATGGGCTTTCCATTTCAGACTTTTTGAGAGACTTGGGTTTCCTCTATTTCTTCTTGCCCTCCAAGAGAAGATGTGATTGTTGCCAGCTGGACTCCTCCCCCTTTTGGAGTTCTAAAACTCAAATTTGACGGTGCTTCAAAAGGAAACCTTGGGTTGGGTGGTTTCGGTATGGTGATTAGAGATTGCAATGGGATTGTCTTGTGGGTGTGCGCAGGTCCCTTAGCCTATTGTGATTCCTTAAAGGCTGAACTTTTCAGGTTGCTCATGGGCCTTTGCGAACTCCAAAATATAGACGTTTCCAAAATCAATATTGAAGGTGACTCAGCTGTGGTTATTGAACTGGTCTTGTGGGCGTGCGCAGGTCCCTTAGCCTATTGTGATTCCTTAAAGGCTGAACTTCTCAAGTTGCTCATGGGCCTTCGCGAGCTCCAAAATATAGACGTTTCCAAAATCAATATTGAAGGTGACTCAGCTGTGGTTATTGGATGGGTGAAAGGAACTGGTCTGTGCACTTGGAGGTACTCTTAGTTGATTTGCGAGATCAAGTACATGTTGGATCGGTTAGATTGCTCTATGTGCCATGTCCTTAGAGGTTAGAATAGTTTGGCTGATTCTCTAGCCAATTGGGGTGTTGGGCAGTCTTCTTTACATAGTCATTGTGCTTTACCTTCGTTGGAATTTTGCCCGTATGGGGCCCTTTGTTGTATTTTAGTTTTTCTTTTCTCCTTTAATAAAATTGTCAATTATCCAAAAAAAGAAAAGAAAAACATAGATGTATTTACATGCATTTATGATTTTCACAGAATTGGGATTTAATGGTTAAGCTCTCATGTAGAATTGACTTCCTTCTTTTTGTGTTACCTTCTATGCAACACTCTTAAGTTTTATGTTTATTGATTAACCACTTCTTAAAATTGAAATAGTTGATTGCCATAGTTATTAAACGCAGACTAAGTGTCACGCCTCGAACCTACACCTCTTTGGGGTCCTAGATCCGGAGTGGACATTCGTTCAATTATCACTCAACTCTGATACCGACTATGTCACATCTAAAATTTTCTTACATTTACACATCGGAATTTAATGTGAAAACAATGTCATTCACTATTTTGCCGAGTCTGACTCTTCCAACGCACCCATGGTTTGACATTCTAAACAATAATTCATAACATATCCATCATATGTAATATGCCACAATAAATTAAAGTTTCCATAAATGGAACTCTTGAACTAATGTAATACAACACATAATCATATGATGACAATGATCCATAAATGCACTAAAACTTTTTTTTTTTATAATATTAATAATGAAGAGCAAGCACGAGGAGTACAAGCCCCCACAGGGAACTATCTAAAAACAAGGGAATCCCACCAAAAATCCTAAACAGAAAAGTTACTACCCATACACTCTGGCAAGTGGGAAGTCCATTTAAAAAGAAGCTCGATAGGCCTATCCTTGAGGATTAGCGGACACTTCTTTTCCTTTGAAAATGCGAAGATTGTGCTCCATCCAAAGATTCCAACACACAATATGAGGAATACAGTTCCAAAGGATCACACCCTTCGGAGATAGATGGCTCTTTCTAGAGCCAAACTAAAACTAAATCTTTTTGTCGAACTATCAAAATCTAAAACAAAGTCTAAAATGAATATAATAGTTCCTAATCTTGAGTAAAATAAACTGAAATTCTACCGTTGCTGAAGTCGTGCTCTAATAGTCCTTTGTCTGCAACTAGCATTATCTCCTCAATTCGAAAAAATGTGTCAAATGGGTGAGCTTGACGGGCTCGTAAGTAATCGTACATCACTTACAATGGAATATGGGTCACGTTTAGCACTAATAATTTTGTGATATCAAAATAATAGAGAAAATTTCATTAATGTACCATTCAAAACATGAGTTAAGAGTTAAACATATCTAAGAAGTTGTCTATAACTCATAAACAGATCATAGGCAATACTTCATCTTAACAAATACATGTAGTAAATAATTTCTTTACGGAATATGAGCATATAATTCATGTAACGGTTCGCACCTATTGTAAGGCCTAGTGAGAGGGCTTAACAGTTTGCACCTATTATAACCCGGTGAGAGGGCATCAGTTTGCACATACAGTCCTGTGAGCGGACACCACTATCTAACTCCTATTGGCGAGGGATCAGAGTACATATAACAATTTGCACCTATTATAACCTGGTGAGAGGGCTTATCAATTCGCCCCTATTATAAGCCGGTGAGAGGGCTTATTAGTTCACACTTATTATAACCCGGTGAGAGGGCGCCATCGATTTCTCCCATGATGGCTAAGAGTCTTATAAACTGATCAAAATACAGATATACCGACCATTCATATAACATTTTGAAACATTTTTATACTTTAGTTATATACAATTTCATTCAAGTGAATCACATATTTAGAAACAAGATAATATCAATCTGATTAAAAAATACGGATACTTGACCCTCCTAAGAGCATATGGGAACTAAAGAGTTTACCAAAAAATGAGAACGTTGTTTATCATAAAGAAACAATACTAATAATCTTTGCAAAATCTTAAGAAATTCTATAGGGTTCATCATGATCATTAAAACCTGAAAATCAATCGAAAACATAATGAAAATCCCCTTTTTATAGCCCATATATTAGAGAAGAAAACTAATCAACAGTTGAAACAATGATCGAAAATATATTTACTAAGAATAATTGCAAACGAACTAGTAGAATCGTTTCTTTCAAAAACCCTAGCCAGAGAACATTTGAATAATCACTTGAAAACATAGCTTTTTCCAAAAACAATTAATTTCTAAGAACCTTAACAAAGAAAATGATGTATAACATGTAGAATCACTTACAATCTAAGAACCTACCGAAAAACATGCGTATGTTATGCATGATCACTTGTAATCTAAAAACCTAATGTAAAAATGTGCATATAGTGCAGTCTCTTGTAATCTCGCACAAATCTCACAAAATCGCGCAAAAGTCCATGTTTCCGGATTTTTCATGATTTTGTTCTCAATTTAGTCAAAATTTTGAATTCCATTCAAACTCTTATCTCCACTCACTTTCCTTCTTTTCACACTTGTTATTATGCTAAAAGAACCTCAATGACACTCATTTGTGGCCAAACAATAAACCATCTAATCATGTATTTAGCAATGTTATAAGTATATGCAAGTACAAGCGGGGTGCTACACTAATTGACAACTTGTGAAGCGGCAATAGGAATTTATTTCACAAGGTATATCATGAAATTATAAAAGGCTAAGGAAATGTAGAAATTTTATTAAATATTATGGTGAGTTCGAGAAAAATCTTGTAAAGTGGGGTGTTAGGTGTCGACTTGTAAAGCGGCTTTGGGTCCAATTTGTTTCAATTGACAGAAATTTATTTCACAAGGTATATCATGAAATTAAAAAAGGCTACAGAAATGTAGAAATTTAATTAAAAATTATGGTGAATTCAAGAAAAATCTTGAGAAAGTTTTTTTAATTGTTTGAAACTATATAAGTATCACAACAACAACAACAACACAACAAACAGCCTTATCCCAACTATTTGGGGTCGGCTACACGAATCCTGTTCCGCCATTCCGCTCTGTTTAGGGCCTTATCTGCATATATAAGTATCACACGTGTAGAAATTAAATTCTAATTTAAAGAATATTTAATTAACCACCAACAAAATCAATTATACCTTTTTAACCTTTGTAGTTTCATACGTTTAATGGTGCGCTTGTGTCGTTGACGTCAAGGGCCCAAGTGTTGGTAGAGAGGGAGAGGAAAGAATGGGAGTAGTGGAGGTATTCTAAAATATCTCAAATTTTGATTCCCTCAAGACTGCATCATGTAACTAATCTTTTTCTTTTATGGGCTTGTATGTATACTTCTAGAGGATGCTTGGGGTTATAGATAGAACAGGTTGCAACTTTTTGCTTATTTAATATATTGTGGTTGGTGTCCACCCAAGTGATGCAACATGCATGTATGATAGTGGGTGTGTGTTCAGGAGATAGAAATAAAATTGATAAAGTAATAAAGAAAAATAAACAAGATTCCTATTCATAAATTCACGTGCTAATTCAGGCAACTCGTTAAATTAGGTTTATATCAATCAATGATTTGATTACAAAATTATTAAACAATCAAAGACCCATTGAGTTATTTTGGGGAAAGAAAATTTTGGCTTAGGCATAGGCCTAAAATATTATGTTTGAAAGTTTTCCAAAGAGCCTAAATTAGGCTGAAGGAAAGGAAAACAACTTGGATTACCCTAGAAAATGTATGAATAAATAAAAATGAATCTAAGACATATTTTATCAATCGTAATATTTTAAAGAAGGTAGTTTAGGCCAAGAAAATGGAAACACAGGTCCAGGCCTTATGCCAAATATGCCTAAAGTCACTAACACTTAGAGAATTGAAAAAAGAACCAAGAAAGGAGATTTAGTACCTGAATCAAATGCAGAATAGCTCATTGAGGATCTTCTAGTGGATTGTGATCAATCTTCTAGGTTAAGGGGACCCAAATTTGGAGATTCCCGAAATTTCAAAATTTTCAAAGTACAGAAGTAGGTAACCCCTGCCTTGGGAAACCCAGACTTGTGTTTAAAATTGAAGAAAGTTTTGAGAGGGACCCAAATTTGGAGATTCCCAAAATTTCAAAATTTTCAAAGTACAGAAGTAGGTAACGCCTGCCTTGGGAAACCCAGACTTGTGTTTAAAATTGAAGAAAGTTTTGGGAGGGAGGAAAGTTGCCGTATGATCGTCCAGTGTATGGAACACCCTGGAAAAAGCGAAACGAGTAAAGCCTTAGTCGTTTGAGTCTGGTAGCTGTTCTCCTCCAAGCACTTTTTAGCCTATTTTAACGTCTGCTTATAGTTACTCGATATGAGTATTTTGAAATTTCAAACAGTGGATCCCACCCAATAGTGCTGCCCAAGGGTTAAGATTACCCTGGGAATATCCAAGCTTGAAAACACCTAGCCGTTGGGGAATATAGGTTGTTCTCAAAAAATCACTTCCAGAAGTTGATGTGCCAACTGTTGTAGGTAAGTCTAGACGTAGCTTCGATTTGGTTGAACTTTTTGGTAGGAGGCAGGGGCCATCGTCCAGGGGTGTTGAACACCCTAGGAAAATCCACTCAACCAAAGCTAGTGTTATGTAGGGCTGGTATTCAATCTTCCCAAAACTCTCAGAAGTTATTTTGATGCCTGGACTTGTATCAGATGATATGTGGATCTTCGAGACTGAACTTTTGGGAGTAATAACCACCACAAATAGGATCGTACAGCCCTTGGTGATGATTTGGGAGTTTTGAATCGATAAAAAACTCGAAACTCAAATGCTGGGTGTGATCTTTTACAATTACTTCAATTTTTAGCAAGTTTAAAATATGAGAAAAACATATAAAATAAGAAGAAAAAAAAGGAAAAAAAAACCTTTAACCCGAGGGGAAGGGGGTGGCTTCCATCACTAGCGTTAAAGTAGGTGGAAACCTAGACCCATTTCAGGATTTTAAGAGCTTCAGCCTGTAATAAAATAGCAAGGAGGAAGAAGAAGACCATCACAACGCAAAATGTGAGAAACTTTTCCATATTATTGCATAAAGCGATTGTGCTGGTTGTGGGCTCTATAAATAGAGTCCCACGGCCAGGTCTCTTTACATAAAATAGAAACCAAACAATAAAGCCCTCTCTGATGCGGACTTCATGACTGAGATCATGATTGGACCATGTTCATAGCTACTGTAGCTACTCTATTATTATTTTGTTTTGTTATTGGTATCTCTTATAAAGGGGGGGGGGGCACAATTTTGAGAGTAGATTAGTCTTTAATTGTTATTTAGGGGTATTTTCGATCATAATTGTAGTGGAGAGTTATTTTAGTGATGAGATTAGTAGAGAGAGGGACTTCAGTGTCTAGTTGCTTTTTTTTTGTACTAAACCTGGCCGTGGGACTCTATTTATAGAGCCCACGACCATCCACTTGATGGTTATGAAAGAATATTTGAAAAATTGTCTCAGGGCTTTGGCTGTTCATAGCTCTTTCCTCCTCCTCCTATGAATGCATGTTGAAGAACCCTAAAACCCTATAATGGGTCTAGGTCAACGCCTAGTTTAACGTTGGTGGTGGAGACCACTCCCTCCCCTTGGGTTAGAGGTCCCTATCCCCTATCTTCCCCTTTATGTTTATGATATTTTACAGTTTTTCTTGTTGTTGAAAATCAACAGATTGTAGAAGAATCATCTTTATCATCACAACTTCAAGGATTTGGTTGAAACCACACCTCCAGGGATTCATATAGTGCTGGACGACCTTAACTCAATTGACTTAATCAGATTTTGATGTTTGATACTTGTTATTTCAAGTTATCTCTACTCCAGGCGTGAAATACTTGTTGGAACAACTTGTAGAAGATCAACCACAAAACTCAAACCTTCATAGCTTTTGTTGATTGGTCTTTTTCAGGATATACAATACTTCTATACGATCTTAGACGACAAGATTGAAGAGCTAAAATCTTGATCTGTTTGAATTTATGTTGGGTTAAATCAACCTTAGGCGTGAAGGAGGTTTTTAACGTGTTTGTACGAAATTGCCTTCCAACACCCCCACCTCAAAGTTTCTGAAGTTTGGCTTTCCCTAGGGTCTTCTTAATCCCTGGACGATCCTAAGGGAGCTAGAGTGGTGCCACGAATATGCTTTAGATGGAAACCATGGTTGATTGAAGTTCTATGAGGCATGAAACCTATCTTCTCAGGTTACCTCACGAAATTTGCTACAAAATCCTCAACTTCCATCATATTTTGAATCGGGCATCACCAAGATGTTGTCACGCCTTAGGCAATTCTAATAGGTGGGATCCTCAGAAAAAAAAATTTATATAATTTTTTTTTTGGGTTGGCAGTCATGTTTCTGTAGGGGAAAAAGTTCAAAAATTTTGAGAATCCCCAAACTTGGGTTCTTTGACCTGGGAAATTGTTCACACTCAATCCTGACATCGTCAAAGGAAGCATTCTACATCCGATTCAGGTACTAGATCTTCAATTTTTGGTTCTCTTTTCGAATCTCTAACAATTATGGACTTTTGACATATTTGGCATAAGGCCTGGACCTGGGTTTTCCTTTTTTTGGCTTAAACTACTTTCCCTAAAATATTATGACTGACAAAATACGCCTTAGAATTCATTTTTATTTATTCATACATTCTTTAGGGTAATCTAAGCTGTTTCCCTTTCTTGCAACCTAATTTAGGCTATTTGGGGAAATTTTCAGACATAATATATTTGGGCCTAGGCCTACGCCTAACTTTTCTTTCCCCAAAATAATAAAACATTACACTTAGGTCTTTGATTGTTTATTAAGTTTGTAATCCCTAATTCCTTATCCCAAATA
The DNA here is from genome assembly GCA_025762735.1 of Platanus orientalis. Taxonomy (NCBI): domain Eukaryota; kingdom Viridiplantae; phylum Streptophyta; class Magnoliopsida; order Proteales; family Platanaceae; genus Platanus; species Platanus orientalis. Next base: position 12,260 of record JAOXJP010226759.1, on the reverse strand, counting down.
GTTGGGATAAAGCTGTTTGTTGTTGTTGTTGTTGTAATTCCTTGATTGCACATGAACCTAATTTAAAGAATTGCCTGAATTAGCATGTGAGCTAGCGAGTAGGAATCTTATTTACTTTATCAATTTTATTCCTATCTCCTGAACACACACTCACTATCATACATGCATGCTATATCACTCTCTCTCATGATAAAAATAACCTTAAATTACGAAAATAACAAAAATACTCCTACATAACACCTATGGACTAAAATACCCTCACTCACATGTGTCCCCTTCCAACAAGAGATATAAAAAGACATAAAGTAAATAAAAGACAACTAAAGTAGCTGTGAGCATGACCCAATCATCATCTCGGTCATGATCATGATGTCCACATCACTAAGCCTCGTCTGAAAAACAAAAAGTAATAACAAAAAGCCCTTGAACAAATCTTTATACACTAAAGCAAAGGGTTGCTGAATTGGGCAACCCTCCTAATATAGTTTTTTAGAAAATTGCCATGTGTCTCTCTCCCTCTTCAATTTTCTCTCGTTTAGTTGGATTCTAAAACGGTTACTCCTCTCATATCCCTATTTTTTTCTCTTTCACTCACATTTCCTCTGTCCCTATTTCTTCTCACCCACCTTTCTCTCTTAAAAACTACCATGTCTCCTACTTCTAAATCTACTTCCTCTTTTAAAATCCTACCTAGGCGGGATTACACATGTATACACTCCTACACGGGGCATTCACTAGTACGATGTAAAGGCTAAAGAGATCACATACATTTTTACCTTCTATTGAAATTAAGAAAATAGATAAAAATAATTAAATGGATACAAGAAAATAAGCGAGTGCGTCTAGGCTGTTTGGCATGGCCATTCCTTTTTTGCCTGTGTTGCAGTTGGGTCACCCGTGTTATTTAGTTTGTCAACCGGTCAAAGGTGCCTGTTTCTAGTTTGACCCATTTGCCTGTCTCTGTTTGATAATTATGATGATTGCTACAATACAACAACTACAACAACAACAACAACAACAAACCGCCTTATCCCAACTTGATGATTGCTACAACACTTGTCATTAATGTATCATTTGTGTCTTCTAGAGAAGTAAAACAAGGAAATAAGTTGTAAACTCTCTGGTTGTGAGAATTTTGAAGCATTCCAAAAGCAAGACTTGCAGCATTGTGCATTCACTGCAGTCAATTGGAAGACTCTTGTTTTTTGAATAAATGTGGTTTTGGGATCTGGAGGATTAGATGCCAAAATCAGGCTTTGTTAAGTAAATGGCTTTGGAGATTCGGAGTGGGAGGGAAAGCCTTTGTAGAAAGGTTGTTGTGGCCAGGTATGGTGGCAGTTCAGTTTGGGACCCTAAGGTGGTCAGTGGCTTGTATGATTATGGGATCTGGAAAGCTATTATGAAGGTGGAAAATCAGCTTGTGAGATTCATTAGCTTCAAGATGGGTTCTAGTGAGGAGATCTGGTTTTGGGAGGATAGTTGGTGTGGTAGCCCCCCCTTAAGAATGAGTTTCATAGGCTCTTCCTTGTTGCTTCTAATAATCGGGGTTTCGTTGCTGATTTCTTAGATCCCTTGGGGTCTGGGGCTTGGTGCCTTAATTTAAGGTGAAATCTTAATGATTGGGAAGTGGGGGATTGGTTGGGGCTGATGAGTCGTTTTGAAGAGTATAGGTTGGTTAGTGAAAGGGATAAGAGATTATGGAGCCTTTGTGAGAAATGTCAGTTCTCCACCAAATCCTTTTATGGTAGGCTGGATCAGGTTGTTTATGAAAATTGTTTTTTGAAGGCGATTGGATCCAGGAGATTTTTTCAAATGTCAATTTCTTTATTTGGATCACTATGTTGGATAAGTTTTTTACACTCTTGACCATTTACAAAGCAAGGGATGGAATTTGGCTAATAGATACATTATGTGTATGGGAGATGAGGAATTGGTTGACCACCCTTTTATTCATTGTCAGGTTGCAAGGGAGATTTGGGTTTTCTTCCTTATATTAAATCTCATGGGCTTTCTTAAATTCTTTTGGAGACTTGATATGTGGCTGGTGTTCTAGTGGCTTAGATGGTATCTTTCAAGTGATTTGGTGGTTTCTTCTAAGGAGTATCTGCTGGGTGGCCTGGAAGGAGAGGAACCTGTGTATCGTTGAGGATAGGTTCACCTCTAAGGATTGCATTGCTGTTCGGGGCCATGAGCTTCTTTGGGATTGGTTGTTCATTCATCATGACTATGATGAGTCGGATTGGGTTGTGGCCTGGTTCATTTAGTTTGAGTTGTCTTGTTTTGCTTTCCAGTTGTTGCTTTGTGCCTTCTCTTTTGTTATATTAATGCCATTATTATCTTTCAAAAAAATTTCACGAACAACCAGATGGTTAATGTCTATAATGGTGGAGAGTGAAGGGTGTCAGTATCGATTGACCCACCATGCATAACCATTTAAAAAGGTGTGTGTGGGGGTGGGGGTGTGAATTGCACGTATTTCTCACATGTACTTTTTAACAGATCAATGAAAGAACACGCTCTAAGATGAAAAACAATGACTTGTTGAATCGTACTGTGGGCATTGGGAAAAAGGTAGGCGGCTCACACCTCCATCCTCCCCTTGGTTGTCAAAATTTGGGTGCTGACAAGTACAATGCATTAATCAGGCAGAGAAGTCAATCCGGAAGGATTAGAGAATGTTACTCCAACCTTATCTGTTGCACTGTTCAGTAGGTACTTTCTTTCTTGGGTTGAATAATAAGGCAGTGAAGTCTATGCCAAATGATTAAAGAATGTTAGCCCAGTCTTATCTATTGCACTGCTCAATAAGCACTTTCTTTCTTTGGTTATATACTAATGACATTCTATCCATGGTTCAAAATTTTGTCAAAATTTTCCTACTCTAGTGGTGGCAATATGAAATACCTGGGGAATACCACAGTTCCAAAATTTTGCCAAATTTTTTCTGATATCTATACGTTTGATGGAAACTCTCGTGCATGAGCTAAAATCCACTCGATCCATTGCTTTGCTATAATTTTTGGTTTTCTTGATTCTTGAATGGTAGCATGGAGCATTTGTTCTTCAGTTCCCCCACTACAAAGGTTTTTTTTTTACCAAGATTAGAATATCTTCTTATTATCACCCAGGGTCACCCATATAAGGCCAAATATAGCAGAGAAGCTGAAGCTCCACACCTCCCTCACCACAGGGCAGTGAATGAAAAGATGATCAATCCGTTCCTCATGCTGTTTATGCATAATGCACCTATTAGAATTGCATATGCCTTTTGACATACAAGTTGCCCACTGTGAGTATCGTGCCTGTACCGTAGTCCAAAGTCCTAACAAAGTCTTCTCTTGGAGGGATATGCTTTCCCCAAATTTTTGGAAGAGGCATCTGGCATTTGGGGCTTCTGCAAATTGCAATCTGCTCATAAAATTTTTTAAATGAGAAATTCCCTGTGGCATTAACCAATCACAGCTTAGCACTTTCATTGGATGCGCACACTTTCTAAGAGTTTATAGAGCTCAACGCATTCAATATTCTTCCAATCCATCCTGTTTTTTAAGAATAAGGGGCACCAAACAATGTCATCATCTCTTATCTCAAAAAGGTGATAGGAAGATCCTTTTTTGGCACTGATCTGTATAGGCATGGGCATAACTCACAAAGCTTTTCAGCACTGCACCATTCACACTGTCTCAAGAAGTCTTCTTGCAAATCCATTACGCCTCTCCATACATCTAGTCCATAAGAGGAATTGTCCTATATGAATTTAGAAATTGACCGAGCTTTTAAAGGGAAGCCTAAATATGGGACATGGAACCTTCCCAACAAGCATCCATAGCCAGTAGCACAATCTTAGAAGTTAGAATCAACCTTCACTGTGCTCTCCTATTCCAATTAGGACACTCTTTGTGAAATTAACTTTTAAATTGAATATAGATTCTATAAAGATCTAAAAGATAGCTTCATAATTTTCTGTTTAGCTTTGTGGAAGATAATTGTGTTACTTGCATATTGGGGATATGTGATTGTAGGCCCTTCTATGCTTTGAATCCTGAAACAGACAAATGTCCGCTGCCTTAAGCAGCAACTAACTGACCGCTTCTGCCATGATGTTGAATGGAAGAGCTGACAAGGGATCTCCCTGTCTTAACCTCCATAACTCCTAAATGAGTAAATGACTGACAGAAGCTCCATTTGCAAGGCTAGAGAATTTAGCCTACGGGACTCATGTCATAATCCCTGATCTTCGTGTTGCCCCAAAAATATCCGTCTTTGCTGGCACCTCATCACGGAAGGCCATTCAACCTGATCATATGCATTTTAAAGATCAATCTTGCAGACAATACCCATTTTACTTTCTCTGATACTTGAACCAATGCATTCGCTAGCTATCAGTTATCCTTCAAGTATCTCCCTCCCTTTGATGAAAGCTCTTCAGAATGCCTCAGTCACCTTTTCTTGGAATTACTTCAATCTTATGGAGAGAACCATACCCACGATTGTAAAGACACTACTTACTAGGCATATGGTCCAGAAGTCTTTCATGTCTTCTTTACCTTACTTAGGAATTCAAGTAATGAATGTTGTACTAGAGGCATGATCTCATCTGCTCCTCTCATGTAACTTACCAAATAGTTTCACAATTTTCTTCTTTATAATGTCTCAAAAGTGTTTAACAAAGACAATGGAAAAGCCATTTGGACTGGGGGCTTTGTCCCCTCTTTCTTTTTTTTTTCCTTTCTTTTTTGGTATGGCCACGTGGGCCTACGTCAGCAACTGCTCACCTCACCCAACCCAAACTGTCCCCCCTCCCACCAACCCAACCCGAGCAGGTGACTCCACTGCGCACTGCTCATCCTCTCTCCCCTCCTGGGGTTTCGACTCTGGGTCTTCCCTAGGGAAGACAAACGCCTCAGCCACCCAAGCACGGGGGCATTGGCTTTGTCCCCTCTTCAAAGGAATTGATTGCAACATGTACTGTTCCCACTTCAATTTATCTTTCAGGTTGTGATGCCAAGTTCTCGTCAATAATTGCAAAAGAACCCTTTCCAATTCTGGTCTCACTATTTGTTTCTTGGGTACGGCCTTTCAAAATACCCACAACTCTCATTTCTGGTCTCCCTTTTTCAACCATCTAACGATGGAGTTCTGTTTTTAGCGCAAATTTGTGCAGTTCTTTAAACTTTCATGCTACTTGTCTGTTAGTTGACAATTTTTTTTTAGTGTACTACTGTTCTTTATGTGAGATATTTTCCTTTTTAAATTAATGTATTATAATTTCTTAAAAAATTAATTAGATAAGTTGGAAATTAAGAACATAAATCTTGTTGTTTTCTCATTTATGCCATTTTTTTTTTCTGGTTAGTTTATGTTTATATAGTTTTTTTTGGTGTTCTTTGAATGTCTTTAGGGCCTAAGATGCAGGTTTTCCGATTGGTGTGACACTGTGAACTCTAACCAAGAGCATGATGTTTCTCAGTCTCCCTACCCCAAGTGTTCTTGTGGGGCTGGAGTATGCAGTCTCTTAACGGTAAAAAATGGGGAATATGTGGGTCGGAAGTTCTTTGTCTGCCCGGTTAAAAAGGTATGCCCTGTAACCTTTGAAACTCTTATTACTTCCACACTGATCTTTTTATGTTGCAACCTGTAACTAATTAAAAAATCAAAAGTCTGTTTGTTTAAACATAATTCCGGTTTGCTCACAATCTGCTCATTTAATTTTTTTTTATCAAACTGCTCGTTTATGAGAAACAAAATAATTTCCATCTGCTATTTAAAACACACACACACACACACACACACACACACACACACACACACACACACATATATATATATATTGTTGGTATACTCTTGGCCAATGATTCATTGACTTGAGCTGCTTCTTGGATCAGCGTAACTGTTTGATGTATAGATCTTTTCTTGATCATTGACTATGGTATATGTTTCAGTTTTTGATCAGATGATTAAGATCATCTAATTGGAATATATCTGGGTTGTTTAGAGTATGGCTCATTCAAGAGGTAGCCTACCGATTTGAGGTTGGATTGGTTAGTAGAGGTTGAGTAGGCTTTTGAATGGAATGCAGGATGCTAAGGTTTTATTTTCAAAATTTGATTGGTCAATGTTTTATTTTCCCATTCCAATGCAAAGGTTTGGTTGATGTTTGATTGTTTATTTCATTGAACGAAATCCCAAACAAAAAATAGTAAAATTAAAGAGCACTGGGAACAAGCTTAAAAGGTCAATTTAAAACTTGGTAATCAAAATATGACTTAATGATCAGTTTTTTTGCAAGTATGTGTTACGTCTAAACCAATGACCCAAAAATCTAGTGTCGCTTTTCTTGCACGCTTACAAGTGTTATAATATTTCACAAGATCGAATCTATAGAGATTGACTTGTGTAACAAAAACTAGACTACGAATGTAAGAAAAAGAGAAGAAAGAAAATAAATATGAGGTTTTCCAGATTGCAGTATAGAGTATAAACAATGTGAAAATAAGAAAATAATAATAAAAGGCACTAAGGTTTCAAGGATTCATTTAATAATTGATAATCTTATTTTGTATCAACATATCACAGTTAGAATCAAATGAAGATTCTTAAATCAATAATAACATTCGCATAAAAATAATTGAAGATTGAAAACATCTACGCATTTATTAACAAACCGCATGGATTCCCTAAGCATTCATGAAATCCAAAAATCACAATGAATTAAAGAAAATTTATAGACTTGTAACAATAAACAAAACAGAATTAAACAATTCAATTGAAACAATTATCACATTAATTATAGGGTGGCAATGAGCTGAGCTTTGTCCAATTCGACTTGGGCTCGTCACATGAAGGCAAAGCTCAGGCTCGTAAAATTAGGCTAAGCTCGCCAGCCTGAAAAAAATAGGCCCAATAATCTAATGGTCCATTGACCCAGTGTGTTTTTTGAACATTACTATTTTCACACACACACACACACACACACACACATATATATATATATTACTAAAATTAACAAACCGAGCCTCTAGTGAGCTGAGCTTAATGAAACTCGGCTCAAGCTTGCTTAGCAAACAAACACAAATCTAGGCTTGGTTCAACGTGCTTAAAATGAGGCTCAAGCTCGACTCATGACGAGTTGAGCCCATGGTTTAAAAACTCAGATCGACGGACCGGATCATCCAGGCCCAAAATCGATACAGGATCGGATCGGATCGGCGATAAGCGATCCACGTGTGTATCATTCGGTCCGAATCTGATCCAAAGGCAAAGAATTCTAAATTTTTTTTTAACATTCTTATAATGCTTTTTATAAAAATTTTGAATAAAAAAAAATCAATTTTAAGCATGTTAGGTGCATTATACATGAATAAACATTGTTACGAGCATGTATATTTATAAAGATCACGATTTAACATTTTATAACCAAACATCCAGTATGATTACTTGTAGTGCAGAAAAACCAAACCATATACAAATTTAATAACATATAAATAATGATGAACATAATTGTAGGCATGTTAAGTGCATCATACATGTATGAACAAGGTTATAAGGTTCGAATAAGTTCAATATTGTAGTTTGTATGACCAAACATCCAACTTTATTATATATATCAATGCATAAAAACTGAACTATATACAAAATCATTTAAATGAAAATAAAAAAATAAAATAATACATGATTAATTATTCTGGCCAATGGGTTTATGAAGTTTAATCTAGCATTCTATTATATAGGGGTGGTGGGAGGCTAGCCCCCCACTAACAATATAGGGGGGTTTCAAGGGGGCTAGCGGGGGGGGGGGGGTTCTAAGGGGTTTACCTCTTATATGTTTTTCACAACTTTTAGGAATATTTATTGAGAATTATGTGCACTCTTGTAGATTTTTTTTTGTTTATTTATTTATTTATTAGTTTTTTTTTAATTTAGTTTTTTAGTTTTTTTGATCTTTCGATCCCAATCTTGGATCGTCTAATCCAGAAAGATCTAGCCCCAGATCGGACGATCCAGGATTGGGATTGGATTGCAATCTATAGGGCAGGATCGGACCGCTCCTGTCTGATCCCGATCCGAATCGGGTGATCCGATCCTGGATCGTCCGATTTTTAAAACCATGGTTGAGTCGAGTTAGCTTGGCTCATTTCACCCCTTAATTAAACCTCCATTGTTAACCCAAAATATCATAAACCACTAAATTTCACCTCTAACCTTAGCTAACCATCTTCACAACAAGAATCATAGAAATAAGACTAAAACCTAAAGAATTAAAAGAGAAGAGAATAGAAGAAGTGATATTTTTGTCCCTTGCTACACCTTTTATAGAGAAAAAGTTGAAAGAGAGTCTTGGCCAAAAGATCCCCAAACATTATGAATTTCTGTCCTTCTAAATTTGCTCGAACTTGCATGTTATTTTGACCCTCTAATTGTCTGAATTTGGAAATATTCGTGAAGTAGAAAATTGTCGATCTTTCAATCCTATTTCTAATGCATTTAACCTTACCTAAATCCGATATGTGAGCTAGAACTTAAAGTTATGGTCAAAATACCGAGTGACAAAAACTTAATTTTCGGCGTTGTTTTTTTCTAAATTAGGATTGGAATGGAGATCTTTCAAGTAGGCCTCAAACGTTTTTGACTTGGTTAATCAATGCTTGACCTTGTTTAAATCAGGTGGTGTTGATCTTCATCATCTTTGGATTCTATCTCCATGGGTGAGTTTTGTTAATGGGCTTCAATCTTCAATTGGGCTTTTATTGAATTCTTACAAGAGAAAATGCACGTATTTACTTAGAAGGAGTACGAAAATGCCTATTTGAATTAAAATAATAATGCAATTTTAAGCAATTATCAAACCCCCGACCAACATCTTGCTAGTCTCTATCTATCTACCAATCAATCAATCATGAAACAAAAGAAAATAAAACAAGAAAAAAATCAAAAAGAAATTTCCATTTTTCCAAGCCTTTTTGACTGCATTTTGCGTATGTAGTAAGCTCTTGAACCCCTAGTGGACAAGTTTGACTCACATAAGTTTGCAGTAAATATACCCACAAAATTTAAAACATCTGCAACAATCTTCATATACACCTTATTAGGTTTTTGATCTCACAAGGCCCTCACCGATTTCGTACTCAATGATTGTGCTTATTAGCAACATGAGTTTTTAGTGATAAACATCTAGCTAGGGAAGCAAGACATAATTTACTATCATTCCTATGACGGTTTAACTTGTGTTACCTGATTTAGGATAATAATTGTAAAGCAAGACCAAGGATCCTTCATCTTTTCTTAACAAATAAAAAAAATATATGTTGCACAAATCAATCAAGACATCAAATTCAAAATTATCGAGACATTTGTTATTACCTTTTTTCAGCCATTTCTTCAAAAAATTCAGAATAAAGTCCAAATCAGTAACTTCCCATTAAAGAAACTTCAAAACAATGCGACTTTGAGTGCATGTGAAGTCTGAAAGATAACTAGAAGGTCATTCTCCAAGAGTTGAGGTGAATTGCTAATCAACAAAGAGATGTTTGGATTAACTTGATGACTTAATTTCAAACTAAGCTACTTGTTCGAGTTAACAGATGGTTTTGGATGTTCCCTTTATTACCTCACGGGCTTTATTTGTGATATTCCAGCTTGCTCACATTTTTAAAGCGACAATTTTCACCGTATTTTACAAAAACAAGAACTCTTGAGATTATCAACATATTTTTTGTTTGACTTCTCTCAGCCTCGAACTTATTCATAGTCAACTTCTTCGTCTTCTTTAGCTTATTCTTTTTATTATTTTTTAACAAAGGAAATATGTAGCCATTTTCGGTGTACCTCGTCTAATTTATTGGTCGCTTCCCAAAGCATGTTTATACCTACTTCTGTTTTTCTTCTTTCCCATCCAACCAAGTGAACAAGGTAGTCATAGTTCATTGGACTTGGTCTCTTCAAACACTCTATACAATCATTAGGTGAACAACTACTAAATTAAACTTTAACTTTGGAAATCAATCAGATTTGTAGTGAAATTTCTAAAAAGTTATTAGTTTCTAAGATTCACTTCTTGGGAGTTTGTAACAAGGAATCTATATTAAAAACTTTAGAATTCAATTGATTAAAGTTTTTCATCATCTGCCTTCATAATCTTGAATTTAATATCTCAAAAGCAAGCAAAAAAGAAAGATAATAGCCAAGGAAACATACTTTTTTTAAAGATTTTTGTATAGAAAATCCAAAGAAAGGAGTACTGATCAATACTAACAGAAATTATCCTAAAAATAAAGCACTAATCCACTCCCCCAACGTAAATCGAACATTGTCCTCAATGTTCTAGCAATGAAGTATCATAAACATTGAGAAACCATAAAAAGATAGAGGGTGTTAGAAAACATTGTTGGGATAGAAAACATGCTAATATACACAAAAAATAAAAATAAAATAAAAAACAAACTAATGTACACCAAACAAAAATAAAAATAAAAATGAAATAACAAACAAATGTACAACAAATTCCTTAAGTGAGAGAAAGGGTTAATCTTAGTAAACATGATATTCCAAAGTTGTGGACCCAACTTCTAGGATGAAATTTTCCAATAATGGTTTTAGACATTGTCCATTAACCTTGAAAATATTGCCATTATTTGGATTTTCAATATTAGTAGTTCCAAACGGAGAAACCATTTTAACAACGAAGGAATTGATCATTTGCAACTTATCTAGGAAAAGATGGAACCTAGAATTATATGTGAGAGCTTTCTAAGATGGTTCAAAGGTCTTATGGAGCACGTTATTTTCATGGAATACTTTCATCCGTTCCTTGTAAATTTTAGCACTTTTGTAAGCATCATGCCGGATTTCTTTAAACTTATTGAGTCCAAGCTTACGAAGCAAGCCTACTTTATGTAGGTTGAAATTGAATGTCTTTATATCCTAGTAAGCTCTGTGTTTCAATTCTACAGATAAGTGACAAGCCTTTACAAAGACTAATTGATATGGGGACATTCTGATCGAGGTTTTGAAAAAGGTTAGGTAACCCAAAGCGGATTGGTTAGTCGTAACGACCAATCCATTGAAGCACTTATGAGTTAAAAGATGATAACTTCTATACCTCTTTTAACTTAAAGCATTCCCTAAGAAAATGCACTTTAAGAGCTTTAGGATCCAATTTGGACCTGTTAGACTATGGAATATGAACAAAATAAATACAACCAAAGATTTTGCTTTGAAGGGAGAACAAGGTGGGTTTACTTGAGAGACTCTCTAGGGGAGATTTAAAGCCAAGCACACGAGAGGGCATTCGGTTCATGAAATAGGTTATTGTTTGGAATGTATCAAACCAAAATAATTTTGGAACATGCATAGTGAGGAGCCACACTTGTAATATCCAAGAGATGTCAATTTTTTGTTTTTGCCACTCCATTTTGCTTTAGAGTGCTTGGATATGTGGTTTGGTGGAGGATACCATGCGAAGAAAGATAGAATGAAAACACATTTGATGAGTATTTGCCACCACTATTAGAATGAGGAATTTTTATCTTTGTGTTGAATTAGTTTTTCATTTATTTTATGAAAGGACTGGAAGATAGAAAAAGTATTATTTTTGGATTTCAATGAATAGATGATGCAGTACAAGGGAGAAGATACCAAAATTTGATGTAGAATAATTCCAAAAGCCTCAAACAATTATTAGATTTAAAGTGTGGAGGCAAAAGTTTTCAAGAATGGAATTTATTAGTTAAAGTAGTCGCAAAAATTTAAAAATTAGATAAGAAAATCACAGAAAAAAGATCAGGAGTTAGAACAGAAAAAGAGGTGAAAATATGAGAAAAGATCCAAAAAGGATATTTTCGCAATTTTGGACAGAAAAACCAAAAATTACCGAAATGCCCCTCTGATTCATCAGAAAATTCTGAAAATTTTATGGTCGTTTCTGACATGTGACAAGGTTCTATAGTTAAAATTTCATGAAATTCTGATAAGATTTGATGAGTCAAATCAAAGAATTTCAGAAAAAAGTGAAGGTGTTTTAATGGAGGTTTCAAAAGAAGGAAGAAGAAGAAAGAAGAATAATGATAGAGAATGAGAAGAGACTACATAGAAACAAAGAGAAACTTAGGAAGAAACTAAGAGAAAAAGAAAAAGAATAAAGATATACCTTGAAGAAGAGAGGGAGCTTGTGGCTACACCTATGGAAGAAGAAGAGAGAGGGGAGCTATGAGTGGCCTCAACCTTTGGGGAAGGAGAACATGGCTACAGCAACACCTTGGGAG
>JAOXJP010226758.1:0-11426 GCA_025762735.1 Platanus orientalis | reverse complement strand
AAACCTGGGTGGAAAGCCATCAAAAGGTGAATGCCTTTCACCATGTCTTGATAATTCTTTTATAGGTGATCTTACTGTCTGCAAAACTTTCTTTTTTCTTTTCATTTGGTTAACACGAACTTGACCAATTTACATCTGGTTTGAAACCATTGTCTCTATATTGACATATTCCTTATATGGGTTGTTTCAGTCAAGGATGAAACAACTGGCCAAGGACTCATTTTGCTCTTGGGTCCGTGCTTACACTGCACACCGTGGCGAGCTAAAGAGGATTTTTATGGTGAAGAAACTTCACTTGGGCCATGTGGCGAGGAGTTTCGGATTAAAAGAACAACCCTCTTTGGTTGGGAGATCGTTCCAAATGCAAGCAAAGAAGAGGAAGAGGGATCAAAAACAAAAGGTGACGTTTAAAAAGAGAAAGGTTGCCAGTAAAACATGAACACAGAAGATGAGGGTTATTATCCAGCCTTTTTTTTGCATAAGTAACCTGGTGACAACACAAGATCTCAAGGTTGCTATGTTAGATCACCATCTGGTTGCACAGGCTCAGATCCTAGGAATTTTCGGATATGGGTTTGTATGTTTCTGAGTGGGTATGAGCTTCAGTCGGTGGAGTAGGCACCGGTTTTTTAAGGTGGTTGCGTGCAATGCTTATGAAGTGGGAGCTGAATCTGAACTATAAAAATGGCTGATCTGTCTTAAGCCTTTTTGTGGTTATGGTTCTGTGGTCAACAATGCAGCTTATGCTAAAAAAATGTGGCTTATGCTCTCTCTATATATATCGAATTTGTATTGCGTTTTAGAAACAGTATATTTTGAGAAAGCTAAAAAACCTATTTAAAGGTTCAGTTACTTTGTGAGCTAAATTTGGAGTAAACCATTTGTTGTATGAAATCAGTTTTGAGTAATGTGGTTCGTGCTGCTGCTTTAATTGGTGCATCTCATTTAAATAATCTTATTTTCTTTGCCTGAGACAGATGGTCTGAATTTATGAGTCATTATTCAACCCTCCGTTAAGCATTGCTGTCGATGTTGGGTTACCTGCCCGGCAGGGCAGTGGGACTGGGATCTACCATTAATTTAGATCATGGACAAAGAGGACCCGTTGTTTGGAGGCATGTTCCTATCAGAGTTCTTCCTTCATTGTTCTTTTCCCAATTTGAGGCCTTACTTATTACCCCCACTCTGATCGTGTTTGTGATGCTTTAAACCACTGCTACTGCTCAGCTACCTTACACCATCCCGCCAAAGTTTGCCAGGGGAAAGTGAACTAGCACGTCGACACAACTATTTGAGTTTATATAATTTTTCATGCTTCCATACTTTAAAAATGGGGTTGGTGTGATCAGTAAATTCGTAGCTGGAAGCAATTTTTTTGTTTCCAAATCTCTGTTCCCCCTATGACCACACCACAGGCCGACACATGGGGGTGTATAGGGTTAAATGCGTAAAAAAAGGTATTCAAATTAAAAAAAAAAGGTGTCCGGAAAGAGGCACCAAATTCAAAAACACATCACACGTCAGCCTGTGGTGTGATCATACATGGCACAGAAAATTTATTTCCTTTCTTGCTAGGTCCGGATTTTACATATCCTCTAAGGGCTTGAGAACTCTGAAGAAAAAAAAAAGATGAGAATTTTTGCTGAGGCCAACCGGCCCAGCCCAGAAGGTTACGAAGTATATCTATGCCTCTAAACTCATGATGCATCAGCATGGCTTAGCTTGAAAGAATTATATTTTCGTCGGGTTTTTTATAGAAGTAGTTTAAAGTACTGAAATTTCATTATGTACGCAATCGTTGATTAAATCAATTGGCCTGACATAGAACACCGTTAAGATGGGGAGCAAAACCATATTGCAGCTAAATCTCTTACTAGCGGATTCCATTTGTACAGCATTGAGATAATCATAAAAGGTGATAATAGCCAATGCCCCCATGCTCACGTGACTGCAGCATCAATCTTCCCAGAGAAAGATGTGGGGTCGAATCCCGTGGTAATATTATGCAGTCTCTCCCGTCTCAATACAGATCCCACTCTATGCAGCTGTCATGTGTGCCCGAATGGTCAAAAACCATGAACCAAAAATAAAAAATAACAATAAAAAAACCCTCATTTTCCAACCCTCATTTTCCATGCACTAAAAATTAGGTGAGAACGAATCTTGTGAGAACTGTGAAAACGGCATTAGGGTACAGACACATCAGCGCTGAAAAGTGATAAGTGCCCCCCAAAAAGTGCAAATCACTTTTTGGTACTGATGCGTCAGCCCCTCTGGTGCCATTTTCATGAGATTCGTTCACATAATCCAAGCCCTTTTCCATGACGCCTGTTCAGTTAGCTGCAAAAATGTCACTGGTTAGGACTGTGTTCCAAAAAGGTGCAGATTGACAGTTAGGATCGAGTTTTTATCCTATATATCTTTTTCTTTTATTATTATTATTATTATTTAAAAATCCTTTCCTAGTTTACAAATAGCGTTCTGTATAGATTACAACATGGACTAATACAGAGCACGATATTGGTACCAACCTTGCTCAGATCAATGGCATTCTCCAATCTCCATACCCCATTACAAATCCACCATTACCATAGAACGGTTCTCATATTTCAAGTACATCGTATTGCCTGCCACTTGAACGATTCTTTATCATATTTAATCATACTCGTGATCAATGTTGCCTATACAGAAACAAAAACAATACATTCGCATCTTATTGCACACCGTGGCTGGGCTCGGGAACTCTCTATATTAAAACCAAATAAGATTACATTTCCCATCAAGGTAAAGCAATACCAAATCCCCCGAGATAATACCCCCACTGCCTTTTTGGTCACTGCTTGACCAATACATTCCCCGACAAAGATCAACTTGAGCCCCAATCTTTCCCCGTGGCTATACATTCCCAACAGAATTGCTCTTGTTTACACCTTGCAGCTCCATGGGAGAGCTTGTGATGCTGCCGACTGAACCAAGAGTCTGTGAGCTCAACTGAGGGCTTGCTGGTCCAGCCCCTGCATTGCCTGCACTCAATGGCTGCAGCGGCCCCGAGCTCAATTGTTGAGGGCTCATTGGTGTTTGTTGACCCATTTGTTGTGGGCTAATCTGTTGCTGCTGCAGGGGTGGTTGGCTTAGTTGTTGCTGAATTGCAATGGCTGATGGAGAACCCACCTGTGGAGGTGAAACAACAGCTTGTAATGGAGAACTTATTTGTTGCTGTTGATGCAACTGTTGCTGCTGCTGTTGCATCTGTTGCTGTTGTAATTGTAATTGTTGTTGTTGCTGCTGCTGCTGCTGCTGTTGTTGTTGTTGTTGTTGCTGCTGCTGCGGGTTCATGTAGAAACTTGTCCCTGAAATCATCTTTGGTGGACCCATCGTCATCGCTGTACGCGGCAATGGGCTCATGTTAGCTCGGTTTAGTGTCTGTCCCAGCATTGAGAGACCAGCAGCGCCAGGGTGCATCTGCCCAGTAATGCCTGACTGAGGGCCTCCCAACATGCCTGATCTTCCCTGCATCAACCTGAGCTTTGAAGCCATGGCCTGAGCTTGGTTAGCAGTTAATGCACCTGACCGTAAGTGCTGGTTTATTAGATTGGAAGCCTGGGTTAGATTCATTTGATTTTGACCCATGTTGCCCATGCCAGACATGGACCCAATTGGAGATGATATTCCAGCTCCCCCCATTCCCCTCACACCCCCCATGCCCATGACACTGGCCAGTCCTCCAAGGCCAACCATGTTGTTCCCCATGTTCCCCATACCCAAGGGTGTCCCCAACCCCAACATCATTTTCCTTTGCATCTGTGGCTGTTGTTGTTGTTGCTGTTGCTGTTGCTGCTGCTGCTGTTGTTGTTGTTGCTGCTGCTGCTGCTGCTGCTGCTGTTGCTGTTGCTGTTGCAGTTGTTGTTGTTGTTGTTGTTGTTGTTGCTGCTGCTGCTGCTGCTGCTGCTGTAACAACTGAAATTGGAGATGGGAAGGCGGCTTGTTGACCATTTGGCTGGTCATCTGCACATTTGAATTCTGCCCAATTGCATTCATGTGAGAAAGTGAATTTGTTGAAAGCATCAGAGAAGATCTCTGGATCTGGGCATGCTGCTGGGCATGCTGTTGAATCAGAGAGTGCTGATTTTGTTGTTGTTGCTGCTGCTGCTGCTGAAGTGATTGTTGTGGCTGCTGCTGCTGAAGTGTTTGTTGTGGGTCCAGCTGTTGTGGCCTGGCGGGCATTGCAACCCCTGGCAAAAATCCTTGAGAAATCTGTAAGGCTTGGGTGTTTCCAGGTGGTAGCATCCGTGTGCTTGCTAGAAGATTCTGGGATGAGTTCAGAGATC
Source organism: Platanus orientalis (assembly GCA_025762735.1). Lineage (NCBI taxonomy): Eukaryota > Viridiplantae > Streptophyta > Magnoliopsida > Proteales > Platanaceae > Platanus > Platanus orientalis. Next base: position 7,098 of record JAOXJP010226758.1, on the reverse strand, counting down.
CAGTCCCAGTATTAGTTGGCGTAGCCACTGCATTGGATGGCTGACTGGAAACTGTTTCGGGATATTGCTGCATATCAGCAGTTGCACTATCAGGAGTTCCAGAAGTAGTAGGTTGCCGAATGGAGGCAACATTCATGCGAGTTGGTTTTGGTCGGACTGGTTCTTCAGAGATTTGATATCCATCTCGAATCATCTACATAAGAAAAAGACAACTTTAACTCACTGCAGAAGAAACAATCGATCAGAGAAACTCAGATCTCTATAATTCAAACCCATATTGAGAAAACTTACCAGTGAACAGAATTGTGATGCAAGCAAGTCTGCATGGTGCTGATACAGTGAATTGGGTAAGAGAGAGGTCAGTAAAAAAAACAGGAAAAACAAAATTAAAGAGTTCTCCAAACAAAGAGAACCTATTTTGTATGTAGGGGGTTACAGAAACCCCATACTACCCAAATTTACAAGATCATCCAATGAGTAGTCTAATCAGTGGACCGCCACAGACCAGATAACACGAGAACATACAGTGATTACCATCCAATGAATTTTATTCTTTTTTGAATGTTGAAAAACTTTGATGCATATCATTGGCAATTCAAAAGACTGTTTTCATCTATTGAGTGGCAAGGTTCATCTAATTGGTGTTGAGTTTGGTCCATGAACAGTACAAGAGGTGAGTCATCACCCACAATTATCTATTCAATATAGTCCCATTTGATCAAATACACGATTTCAGTTGTGAGTTAAAGATTCAAGTTCAAAAACCAATTTTTGATGAGAAGTAGAGCAAATCCAAATTTTTTCTTATACATGTTCTTTTGAAGCTTAACTATGTGTCATTAGCATGCAAAAGCATCAACATTAATTACTGATACATTTGCACAACATTAAATAGATTGAATGATGTATTTATTCTTGAAATGTAGGAATGATTGGGAAAACCCCATTTTTTAACAATTCATAAAAATCAGAAATGGATTGATATATATATATATATATATATATATATATATATATATATATATTAATATTTTGTATAATTTAGCCCGATAACTATTAGAATTTGAAAATATATATATATAAAAAATACAAATGTACATGATTTGGTTTGATTACTTTATATGTGATATCTATAGGCATGACCTACAATATGTTGTGATATGGCATCTTTCTCCTATAAATATTTTTTTTATGATTTATTACCAATACCACTCCCACTCGAGATTTATTTATCCATATATAGGGTCCTTTTTGACTGGGTGTCAATTAGGATGGATTTTGAGGAGAGGGAGCGGTATTCTTTTTGGCTTGAGGTGTTGTAAGTTTCGTTTTGTTTGTTGGTTTTTTGTTTCATGTTTCTGTCTTTTCTTCCTTTGTGGTTTTCACCTCCTCAGTGTTGTTTCTCTGCTTTTTTGCTTTATCAATAAAGTTCTGACTGTTTATTGTTCAAAATATATATATATATATATATAAAGGAGTATACAAGGTATACTGCTTAATTTTCTTCATAATTTACTGTATTTTTTTGACAATTTCTATATCTTTGCAAAAGTTTAAAATGTTTTTTTTTGGGAAAAAACTGAACCCCAAATACGTTTGAAGTATGTTTAGAAGTACTAAAAAGTATTTATTATGAGATGTATTAGGATTAATTGTCACATGGTGTGATAGGACTAGGATGGGTGACCTTCTGGGAAGTCCTCGTGTTGCACCCCTTTTATTCATAAAAAAAAAAATGTCGCCTAATAGGCAATATGCTACGCTTAGGTATTCTAATTGTAAATGTTTTTTCCCCCTCCAGGACTATTAAAATGCTGTACCAAGTAGAAACACATTGCTAGTGGTTATTCAAATGTAGCCCGATGCCTGTATTGCTTGAAGGAACTAAGGCTTGAAATGCAGAAGCTGAAGGGAAACATTTTAGACAGACTAGAGACAAAGGAAGTACAGTTCCAAAAAGCAATTGGTGACCCCATAGTCATGAAGTTGCATTTAGGTGGATGACGACGGTATTGCATATAAAATGACATTGTGAAATAGAGCATCAACAGCTGCAGCATAGGCTTGCCTATTTAAGCAAGTGTAGCAGCTAAGCATGAGGATCGAAAGATGATAGTTGGGGATACTCACAAGGGTACTCTTGATTAGGGTGAGTCTACCCCCTTTAGAAAGAAGAAGGGCCTTCCATGAATCTAACCTTTTGGAAATATGGTCAAGGACCGGATTCCAAATTGCCTTAGATTTAAATGAGCCCCTACTGGGAGACCCAGATAGGACAAAAGCCACGAACTGACTTTGCATCCCAAAATAGCAGCCAACATGTTAATATCCTCCACCTCACCCACCTTAAAAATTTTCACTTTTGGCCAGATTGATGTTGAGATCCGACACCGCCTCAAAGCACCTTAGAATACATCTAAGATACCCCACTTGCTTAGTATCCACATCACAGAAAATCATAGAATCGTCAGCATATTGCAAATGCAAAATTGAAATAGAACCATTCTCCACCACAAAACCAGACAGAAAACCATTCTCCGCTTTCCTAATCATCCAAAACCATTCTCCGCTTTCCTAATCATCCAACTAAGATCCTCCGTAATCATAATAAAGAGGTACAGCGAAAGCTGGTCCCCTTGTCTCAAGCCTCTAGAACCTCTAAAAAAGCCTTCCAACACCCCATTAATGAGAACAGAGAAGAAAACAAAGCTAACAATCATTCCTCCTATTCCTCCATTTCTCCTCAAAGCCCAATCTCCCCAACATAGTCAAGAAACATCTAATCCACATGATTGTAGGCTTTTTCTAAATCTAATTTCACCGTAACACCCTTTCTACCTGATTTAATCCTATCATCTAGAACCTCATTAGCAATAAGGACCCATCAAAGATCTGCCTACCCACAACAAAAGCTCCTTGAGGATTTGAGATACTATTCATGACCACCTTAAGCCTAGAAAAGAGAACTTTGGATAAGATTTTGTAAACGCTACTAAGAAGGCTAATGGGCCAAAAATCTTTAAGTTCTTTAGCCTCTTTCAATTTAGGAATCAGTACCAGGAAGGTATCATTGACATGGCCATAAAATTTATTACTACTATGGAACTCCTCAAATACTTTCATCAAATCCCTTTTAAGAATACTCCAACATTTTTGAAAAAATAGATACAAAAAACCCATCCGGTCCCCCCATCTCCTTGAGAACCCCCCACACCTCATCCTCTAAAAAAGGTCTCTCAAGGGCAACAAACTCCTAGGGAGAAATATAATCAAACTCAAGACCATCCAGCTGAGGCCTATAAACCACATCATTCTTATATAGCTGGGAATAAAACTTGATCACTTCCTATTTTGGTCAGTCATATCATTGGTCCAACTGCCATTGATAAGGAGACCGGCCATATTGTTGTCCTTTTCTAGCCCTGGCCACCTTGTGAAAATACTTGGTGTTTCTATCCCCCTCTTTAAACCATTTAATTCTAGATCTTTGTCTCCAATAGGTTTCCTCCCTTCAAAGCCTCAATTTGAAAGCCATGCCTCAATTTTTCTCTAAGAAGCTTTTCATCAACAGAGACTTCGCCCTTCGTCAATCCCATCCAACTCTTGAATCCTAGCCTAACAATTATCCACAAACATTTTGAAGGAGCCAAATTTTACTTTACTCCAAACTTTCAGCCTACTTTTCAGGACTTTAGTTTTAGAGCAAAGGCCCTACTAAGAGACCCCTGAAAATCAATCCCCTGCCAAACTTCCTCCACCACCTCCACAAAGTCATCTGCTTGAAACCACATTTATTCAAATTTAAAAGGCGTTGGGCCATCAGCCACACAAGCCGTCTGGAACAAAATAGGAAGATGATCAGAGGAGGACCTAGGCAAAGCCAATTGAATCATGCCAAGACACATCTCATCCCAACCTGGGCAAACCAAAAATCGATCCAACCTACTCAGGGAGGGAGGGATCTGGAAGTTAGACCGTAAATAAAACCAAACCGACTACAATATACTAACCTAGATGTATACAAAACTAACAAAATTTAAAGTTTTTGCCAAACAAAGATTATAAACCTAAATACCGAGAGATTCCTTCCATAAGCCCATCAAAATTGAGAATGGATGGTTTTGTGTTTTGCATCTATCTGCCCTAATTCAGATATAAAAAAAACTCAACCTCAAGTTTTGTTGTCAAATCGGGTTTGGATAGCAGATTTTGGGAGGATATTTGGATGGGGGATGCCCATCTTAGGGAGGGGATTAAGAGTATTTTTTCGGCTGGTCTTGGACCCTCATGTTTTGGTTACGGCTTCTTATGATTTTAGGGGCAGGGTTTGGGATCTATGGTTAAGGAGAAATCTTAATGATTGGGAGATAGGGAGATGATTAGGTTGTTGGAACTTTTGGTGGATTATAACCTTCGGATCTGAGTAGTTGTGACGGTTGGGTTTCGATTCTTAAAAAGGAGGGTCTCTTTACTTCCAAATCGTTGTATATTGAGCTGGTGAACTCTAGGGATACCACAATTCCCCATAAAAAAACATTTGGAATCGGGACAGTCGCTCTAAAGTGTGTTTCTTTTTGTGGAATGCCTACATGGATACAATTCTTACTCTTAATCATCTTCAAAGTAGAGGTTGGAACTTGGCTAACAGGTGTGTCTTGTATACAAGGGAGGAGAAATCAGTGAGCCACCCTTTTATCCATTGCCCAATGGCTCCTAGGGTGTGGGGTTTTTTTCTTTCTCACCTTCAAATATCTTGGATCTTCCCTAAGTTTTTTAATGGATTGACCATGGGATGGTGGATTAGAGATTTCCCCATTTCAGTTGTTGTGCCTTGCCAAGGGACATTTGTTGGGGGGTTTTGGAAGGAAAGGAATTACAGGATCTTTGAGGATAAGTATAGGAGTCATGCGGAGCTGGTGATTTTTATCTATATGTTCTTTTTGACTGGGTGTCTGTGTGGGCTGATTTTGATGAGATTGAGTGGTACTCCATTTGGTGTGAAGACTTGTAATTTCTAGTGGTTTGCGTTTCTTTTTCTTTTTTTTTTTTTTTGCCTCTTTTTTGTGTATTTTTTTGGGTATCACCTTCCTAGTGATCTCTTGCTGTTTTTCTCTTCTTGCTTTTGAATAAAGTCTTCTTTTTATCACTTAAAAAAAATTGTTGTAATGAAGAAAATGTTTATCACTAGCACATGAGACTACAAGGTGTGGTAACACTCCCAAGTCATGGCAACAATATTGTTTCTTATGTAAGGACCAGCTCCGTCAGCACCATGATATGGACAAGGATGACATGGCATTAAGATAGAGTTAGGGATGACTTGAGAGTTGAGAATACTTGTATTTTTGTTGTGACATCTATTCTATTTCAGTACTTGTATAATTGTATGAGCATGCAAGACTTTGGATTATAAACCATGTAAACCTTCAAAAGTTATAAATTTATGGTTTGGCTTTATGCATTTCTTAGTGTGGATGTTCTATATCATTCCCCAACTTTATGCAGATGTATTGTTTCATCAGTTAGTGTTTTTATCATTTTCTAATTCCTAGTGTTTCACATATGTTCAACAACGTATGCCATAAGAGTATTGATATCCTTAAACCATTATAGATTGCTTATGTAATGATTCCGAGGGTGTTTATTGGTGCTTTTTCCATAATTTCCTAAAGTTTCATTCAAGATTTCCATTATTTCCGTAATGTTTCCATATATATATATATATATATTTTTTTTTTTTTTTTGAGAGGTAAAATAAAATTTATTAAGAGAGGAAAAAAGATGGCAAACAACACCAAGAGATTGAAAAGAGAACTGAGAAAAGAACAGAAAAATAGCAACACAAACACCCCCTACATCACCTCAGACCAAAAGGAAAACCACTTCATCTCATGAAAATCAGCCTAGTTAAGACCCAATCAAACAAGAGCTTGTATCTATACAATGTCAGCTCCATTTGATTCCTTTCTCTCCCCTTAAAAATCCTCGCATTCCTCTCTTTCCATAAACCTCAGCATATTAAACTAGGAAGGACCTGTCAGATAATGTTATGAAAGCCATCTAGATCTTTAGCCTCCCAACCTAAGATCATTTCTTGGAATTGACCAGGGAAAGACCAGGCCATGTTGAGCTGGGAAAAAAAGAAGCCCCAAATCCTGTAAACCATAGAACATCGAACAAAAAGATGGTTAACCGATTCCTCCTCAGTCCAACAAAGCATACATCTATTTGCCAAATTCCACCCTCTACTCTGGAGATGATTAAAAGTAAGAATTTTATCCAAATAAATAGTCCACATAAAGAAAGACACTTTAGAAGGAATACTTGGGATCCAAATGCCTTTATGGGGAAACAACTTTAGCCTTAACTTCAACAGCTCATAGTAAAAAGATTTAGTAATGAAGGACCCTTTCTTAGAAATGCTCCAATTCCAAACATCCCTCTTGTTATTGTCCGGTTTAACATTCTCCAAAACACTTAAGAATCTAACTAACTCCTCAATCCCAATCATACACATTATGCCTCAGCTTGGGATTCCACACCAACCGCTCACAATCAAAAGATTCCACAATCGTCACCTTAGAATCCACAGCCAAAGAAAATAAACCATTGAAGTCATCCTTTAACCTAGTCTCACCCACCCAAATATCCTCCCAAAACTTGATTTCCAAACCCGACCCCAACTTAAAACGAATAAACTTCCAAAATTCCTTCTTCACATTTAGGATAGACTTCCAAATCCCACACCCATGTCTAACCCACACCTCCTTAGCTTCCTACTCAGAGAGGACACCAAAACGAGCCACTACCACGCTCCTCCATAAACTCTCCCTATCCATCCCAAAACGCCATAACCATTTAGCAAGAAGCGCTCTATTATGATAAATTAACTTTCTAAATCCAAGCCCACCATTTTCCATCGGAGTGCAAATAGTCTTCCAATCAACAAGATGTAAATGATGATTATCGGAACCATCGTTCCATAAAAAGTTTCTAAACAACGCCTCAATTTTGTTTGCCATTACAACCAGGATGGTAAACAGAGAAAGAAGGTAATTCGGAGTTGACATCAGGGTAGATTTAATCTGTCTCTTATAC
>JAOXJP010226757.1:0-11426 GCA_025762735.1 Platanus orientalis | reverse complement strand
GATATCACCAACTTAAGATCAAGAAAGAAGATATATCAAAGACTACTTTCAGAACTAGATATGGACACTATGAATTTCTAGTTATGTTGTTTGGAATGACTAATGCACTAGCTACATTCATGGACCTTATGAATAGAATTTTTGGACCTTGTTTGGACTAGTTCATCATAGTATTCATAGATGACATATTGGAATACTCTACAAGTGAAGCGGAACATGAAGAACACTTGAGGATTGCTTTACAGACCTTGAGGGAACAAAAGTTGTATGCCAAATTCAACAAATGTGAGTTCTAGTTGGACAAGGTTATTTTCTTAGGACATGTGATTTCAAATGATGGAATATATGTTGACCCCAAGAAGATCGAGGTAGTGGTTACTTAGCCTAGACCAAAGAATGTCTATGAGATACGTTGTTTTCTTGGCCTGACAAGATACTATAGGAGATTTGTAGAAGGATTCTCTAACATAGCTGATCTATTGACTAAGCTAACTTAGAAGAATGCCAAGTTTGATTGGAATGATCAGTGTGAGAAGAGTTTTCAAGAACTCAAGGACTGTTTGGTTTCAGCACTGGTCCTCACTTTGCCATCAAGATCAGATGGGTACGTGATTTATAGTGATGCATCTAGAAAAGGGTTAGGGTATGTACTTATGTAGAACGAAAAGGTGATTACATATGCATCTAGGCAGTTAAAACCTTATGAATAGAACTACCCGACCCATGATTTGGATTTAGTTACAATGGTTTTTGCTTTGAAAATCTAGAAACATTATTTATATGGAGCATCTTATGAGATCTGTATAGACCACAAAAGTCTCAAATATCTGTTCTCTCAGAAGGACTTGAAATGAGATAGAGAAGATGGTTAGAATTGATAAAGGATTATGATTGCATTATCCTTTATCATCCTGGAAAAGCCAATGTAGTGGCTGATGCTTTGAGCTGTAAATCAATAGATAATATAGCATGTTTGATGGCACAATTAAGAGTGCAACCAGTGATTAATGAAAAGATCAAAGCTACTCAGAGTTCAAATTCACAGTTGATGAAAATCAATGAAGAGGTACTGAAGGGATAGAATACAGATTTTGGGACTCAACATGATGGTTATCTTTTGTATGGAAAGAGGTTATGCATTCCTAATGACCCAAACTTGAAAAGAGAAATTATGGAAGAAGCACATAATGCATTGTATTCAATTCATCCTAGAAGTACCAGAATGTACAAGGACTTAAAGGAATGGTACTGGTGGAACAATATGAAAAAAGAGATTGCAGAATTTGTTTTGAAGTGTTTAACATGTCAATGGGTTAAGGTTGAACATCAGGAGCCATTTGACTTGTTGCATCCATTGGAAATACCATAGTGGAAATTGGAGAATATAACTATGGATTTCGTGAGTGGACTATAACACAAAATTTCGAGCCTATTTTAATATGAGGCAAAATTCGTTGGATAAATTACCTAGCCATTTTAGGGGCTAGTTTATTATTTTATGGGTGGAGACTAAAACTCCAAGTTTTCCAAACTTGTTAATTACAACCGTTCAACATAACCTACCTTTGATTGTCTTTAAGCCATGCATCAAGTAGAGAAAGAAAAAGGGAAAAGTATACTCTTTAAAATATAGTATATAGGTTACACTTGCTTGTTATTCATCAATGAGTTTACCTATTTAAAACTTCATTCATCTTCAAGTTCCCTATGGTATCTTCCTAGAGATTTTGCAGAGGTATAATAGACGAGCTCCCTTCTCCTTGAAGAGAGGTAACTTCTAGAACTTCAAGAAAACAATTGTAGCTAGCCTTGTAGTGAACCTTCACTTCAATCTTCTCTCTCGTTCTCCTTGTTGTTGTTCTTCTTATCGTTGTTGTTGTGTATATCTCTTGTGCATGTGGGTATTTATAAGCTCTCCAAACGAATTTGGAGAAGAGTCCTCATTTGAGGAGAACTCTATCTCTCCCGTATCATTTTTGTTGAGATGGGATTCTTTAAATTTTATCTCAAATATTTAGGTGATTCTTTTATGCAAGAATCCACCTTCCTTCATCTTCTGGATAGTTATGGGACTCACCAAAGTCATGTTTATCCAAAACAACCTCCATGGGAAGAAATAAAACTGGTTTTCAGTTTTTAGTTCCTATGTTGCGCAAGTTCATTTGTGCACACTTTTTGGTCGAGAGTATCCTGTTGAACTCCTTTAATCAATGGCGAAAGACTATACGAATCTTTATTCGCCAATCGACTAGGGGTGAATGATAAACCCATTTACCATTCGCGCATACTTTTTTTTTTGGGTGTCAACAGCTGCTCCCTCGGAAAAGGCATTGCTAGTGTGGCAAGGAGACGGTGCATTTTTTGAGGCAAAATAATGGATTTCAGTTATTCTTGTCAATAACTTCTTTATTTGTCCCCGAGACTTTTTAAATTCTTTGCCTTTGACAGTTATAGCCCTACAAGTATATAAACCTTCTTCTTCTTCCTCAATTCATCTTTCAGAGTTTATTCTCAGTAGAGCTTCGTTTAGATTTTTCCTTTCTTGCAAACGTAAGTTCTCTCTTTGTCTTCTTTTCGCTTTTCTTTCCTTTTTTGGATGATCATATGAGGTATGTTATGCCATGAAAAAATGCTAGTTTTCCTTTTCTACTTCTTTGATTTTGATTTCTTTTCCTGCACGAAAGAGAAAAATCTTTGTTCAACTAAGAACATTTTTGAAGAAGTTTCAAGATGGAAATTTGAGCCATCCTCTTCTATCTTGTTTATAGCTTCAAATATCATCCTTGTGATGATCATCACTTTTCGCAGCTCATTCGTAGCCTCCTGGTTTATCCTGTGAGTTGCCTTCTTGAGTGGGCTACACATGATTTCTCCTCGTCTCATTCACGAGCTGAGTTTAAGCTACTCAGTGTGTGTGAATGATATTTGAAATTCTCATTCGCCTACATTTTATGACATTCACAGGTTATCTTTTATACTGAGAAAATTTTTGTTTAGTTGCGCTTTTCAGGTAATGACACCCAAAAGGAAACCCTCGAGGATGAACAGGGGTGAATCCTCTGCCCCTCCTATAGAGGTTCATCCTAGAAAGGTGAAACTCAGGTCCTGGACCAGCCTAAGACCAACAAGACCAAGTCATAGTCCTGTAGTAAGGCTAAGCCGCCTTATTGATCTTGTACCAATTATCGTTGACTCATATGATTCTAAGGATGACGTCCCCATACCAACAGTTGATTCATCATCAGAGACTAATTCATCTTTAGAATCTAATCCTGTTTTAGCTCCAGACCCTGTCCCCATGGAACCTACTCCTTTGTCAAGTATTCGTGTCTTTATTAAGAGTATTCAGGTTATTCCCAGTTCTAATTTTCTTCTTTTTTTTTCTTTGTGCAGAATTATCCATTGAAGATGAAGCACTCTTGCCACCATGGAATTTCAGTGAAGCGGAATTAGAGCATTTTCACCATAATGCGACCCAATCATGTGAAGCCCAGACTCGTCTTTTGCAAGATTTTATTGAAATGGATCCTATAGCTATCACATTACCATGCACTCAGGCTAGGGCTCTCGCTTTCTTGGACGATGTAGAAATGTATTTCAAGAATCCCGATATTAGGAGGACCATAGAGTCTCTTTTAGACTCTGTTACTAGTATTGCTCAAGCCAAAGAGACCTTAAGACTTGCTCAGCCTTCTCCTGATCTTGAAGCCCTCATTAAAGAGTCAGAGGATAAAATAACCAAGTTGAATTGGATCCATGCAAAGATAACTCACCAGCACAGTTTTACGAGTGCAGAATCAGAGATGTTGGTGGAACGCTTTTACTATATCAAGGCAGAATGCACATGCCTTTGGCATGAATTGAATGGCTACATTGTCATCTTGGAAGATAGCAAAGGTGGTGTTGAGCATAAAACACAACTGATTGCTCGAGCCAAAGTCGTCTTAATTGCTAGACGAGAGAATGGAACTGACAAAACCCACCCTGAAGAAGTAGTTAAGTGGGCTGATGCTGATGCCATCCTCCAACAATAGACTCCTATCTCTGAAGCTCTCTGAGACAGACTTAAAGCTTTCATTTGATTTTTGTGAAAGATGTCTTCTTTGTTTCTTTTAATGGAGATGTAATCCCCCTTTTTTTCTTTCAATCTTATCAATGAATCATCTTCTCTTTTGTATTTTCAGAATCTGATAGCCAAATCTTCATGCCTCATCTCCACTTACTTTCTTTTATTTGAACAGTCATAGTCACTGTTAAGTCCTTCTCAATCTAAGCAAGATGGTTGTCTGCGAATGCTGTATACTTCAAAGGATCTTTACTTTACAAAATCTGAATCTAACCATTTTCATAGAATTAGAAGCCACCACTTTAACTTCTCAGAGATTGGACACCTTGCTAAGAGTAGACGATAATCACGGCCACTTTGTTCTCTGTTACACAAAAGAAAACTTTTGATCTTGGTTATGACAAATAAAAAAACATTTTTGTCATCCGCCAATAACACAATGGCGGATGAGGAATCACTTTCTCATTCGCTCAAAAATATGTGGCAAATGTAATTCCATTTTTCATTCACGCATAATTTTTGGGTTTGCGTACTTCGAGAGGTAATGAAGATAGGCGATGCATGTCTCTTCAATTACTTACACATGGAGAAGGAAAGGACGCTGTTGCCCTTATCAACAGGCGTGCTATTTCAAATCCCTTGTGCTCTGACCGAACCCCATGGGTATAAAAGGATTATCTTCATCTTCCTTGGCCATTCTGAGAAATTCCATCTTTCCGCCATTACCGACTGCACAAAGCTCTTAATGCTTTCCCTTCTTCTATACCAAATCTTTGGTTCTAAAACTTCAATCATTGCCTTTCGTCCTATTGAACACACCAAAGCCATCCTTATGCCTTGAAATCGTGAGGAAACGCTTGTGTGTCTTCTTTATTTTCTTGAATCCAAAAACCCCTTTTCTGGTTCTAGGTAAGTTATAAGCCTTCAAATGCCATTTTCACCTGGTTGATTAGCTTAATCTTGTGAATCCAATTGTTTTGGGATGTATCCCAAAGGTTATGGCTTCTCGCCAACCATTTCTGAGCCCTAAAGCACATTCGGGCATCTTAATTTTGTCTTAAGAAATGACAGAGGTTTCTGGCAACCATTCGTTGCCTCAGGGCTGGCTTGAGTGGTTGCGAAACAGTCTCCCTGTGTTCACTCACGGGTTGAGGTACCTCTCATTTGTGTCCTCCTTGCTAAGCAAGATGTTGGGCCCGAATGGGTCAAAAATTTCTCATTCACTCACAACAAAGCATAATGACATATACCCGCATTGTGCCAAAATGGTGGCAAATAGAGATCAAGATCCTCATTCGCCACAAAAAATGCTCGTTCGAGTAAAAAAATGTATTGTGTTGAAATGTTCATTTGTGCTCAATTCCTGACCTTGGGCTCTTCTTCTTTGCAGATTCATGGCTCCTAAAAGGAAACTTCTATATGATCGTGAATGTTGTGAGAGCTTTCTCTCTCCCATTCGTCAAAGGCATGAATGGGTTGGTAGCCAGAGCCTTTTCGATCCAGAATTCCTTGACCCTATAATAGACCATGCACCAAGTCCTCCTAACTACATTAGACGAGTCTATAAGGGTTGGTGCCATTTAGATGATCGGGCTCACCGGGACAACTTTGTTCGCGACACCCTTCTCCCCTCCATAGAAGAAGGAGAACCTCTCAAAGATTCTGCTACTAGTGACTTCAGGAGTCTAATCATAAAGATTCGATTAGGAGAAGTGGCATGGGTTAACTGAAGTTATAGAGGATCTTCCTCCCTTTTAGTTAAAGAAAGGAAATGGGAGGCTCTTATCGAGCATTGCCTTAGTAAGTACTGCACAGAGATAGATGTCGTAGGCATGGCTGAGGCGCTACGTGGCTCCATTGGTAGCTTTGATAAGCACCATATGATGGTGGCAGAGGCCATTTCTAGGTGGTGCCCTGACACCAATACCTTTTTATGTTAATATGGCGAGTTGGGGATCTCGCTATGGGAATTTATTGGTGTGAGCCACTTGCCTCTTGAAGAGAGATTAATAGAGGAGTACATCTCTTTTAATGCTCATTTTGATATGTTTTCCACCACATGTTAGAGGTTTTTTAAATATTCTCAGAGTTTAATGACATCAATGTTTCATATGGCGGTTGGTTAAGCCATCTCAGCTAAGGTCCTTCGGGCCTATTCGCCAAGGGAAAACCTTTGTCGTAGACTAAGGACAATGTCCGATAGATCATTGATCTTGACAGACCTGCGTTCTTGGCCAGGGTGTATGCTGCCTTCTTAAGTGGATGGGTCATCCCCAGTAGTGTAGGTGAACATATTCGTCCTGACGTGTTTATTGCTACTGCCAACCTTGCTAATGGGATACGTATGAATTTAGTGGTCCCCAATCTCTGTTGCCTATATAATGGTTTACGAGATATTATAGAAGTGGGCCTCCGAGAAGGTTGTATTAGAGAGAAATTGGTGTACTTTTCCCTCCAATATTTCTGCGCATGGCTGGGACTGCACTTCCCTTCCATTTATCAGAGAGGAGAGAGAGATCTTCACAGAATTACATATATCAACACTTTGAAGAACTAGAAAGCAGAGTTGGTTTTGCATCCCAATGCGTTGTTTTGTTTCACTTAAGAGCTGGTCCTTATTCTAGATCACTTGTTTGGTAACTAGACTTTCATAGATGATGGGTCTTTATCAGGAGAGGCTTGGACATACTTTTGCTCCTTCAGAAGTGGCGAATTAACTTAGAGAAGAGACGACCATCTTTATATAGAAGCTTACAATCTGCATAGATTTGCTCACCAATTTTCTTGCTTCCAAGGATTTGTTCCTCTCCTTACTCGCGCAAAGATGATAGGTAAGGCTGGCACTCTAGAGAGGATTCAAGAGGCCTACCTTTTCTTTGTGAGGTCGAAGACAGTTAGCTGGGCAGTTATACCTGAGGAGATGGATGAGCAGGATAACCTTCAATTTGATTATCATTATGCCAAGTGGTGGTATAACTCATTCTTCCCTGTAATAAGATATAACGAGGATGGGGGTAATTCCAATGTCATTTTTTATGATGGTCAAGGTACTATAATAATGGCTGACCAATCTCATAAGAAAACTTTAGCCTGAAAGATGTCAGCTGTGCAATGGCCTAGAAAATCCAATATACGGCCTAGGGCCCAACAAGCAAACAAAGAAGCTATTCCCCCATCTTCCTCGGCCACTGAAGAGGACAAAGAGGAAGAACAACCATATAAATCTAAGAGGAAGAGAACAACAAGAAGCAGATCTCATGAGAGAAAACCTTAACGCATCTCGTCTCCTAACCGAGCGAGAGAACCGCAATGGATGCCCTCCATTTATGAGAATGACTTTGAAGATATAATGGGCTATCCCATCTAGGAACCCCGACAGACAATAGAAGAGGTGGAACATTAGGAAATTCCCTCTGCTAGAGAGTTTGTGTCAGGGGGCAAGACTCCTGAAGATTGGGTGCATCTAGCCAATATATTGTCTATGATGCAAGATCAAGGCCTGGTGCAGCCTTTCAATCGTCCTTCTCGTGTCCCTATTGAAGAGAGAATTGTAGCAAAGGATTCTATCGATCTGGATACTGCTCTTGCTGGGCCCAGACCGGTTAGGCAATCGAGGAAACCATTAAAAGTTTGACGTTATGCCTCCCAATGCCAAATGTATGGCATTTGCACTGAGATTCGATGAGAGCTGATGGTCTTATGGGAGCGTGGAGCGACTGTGGAAGATTTGGTCATTACCATGAACGGGTATAACTTAGAGGGTCACTTCTTGGATTATGTCTTCAAAAGAGTGACTGGTATCATAAGGGAGACTCAAGCATGTATTCCTATCGGTCAGGACATCTCTTCATTGACTTGTGATTCACTTCCTGGTTTTATAGAAAACATCATGAAGGAATTAGTGGCCACGGGAAGGAGCCTACCCTTCGTTACATCTGAGTCTGCTCATGGAACCATAAAGAAACATTTGGGAGAAGATAAGGTGTTTTGTTTTACGGTAAAGTGTTCACTTATCACTGATCAGCCTATCCATTTTAGCGATGAGCCTAGTAATGAAGAAGAAGTGGTAGCTCAGGTCCAGCAAGCCTTAGCTACATCACGTGAGATGGCCAGGGAAGAGCCATATGTCCCTTTCAATGGGAAAAGTGTGGTCAAGGATGTTGAGCCCTCAAATGTTGCCAATATGGGGCCCTCTTTAAGCGTTCGAGAAGTTGGTGGGTCTTCCCTTATGCCTTTCAAGCAAGAGCCATGGAATCCTCCTTCTCCAACCCCTGCTAGGGAGCATGTCCAAGTATACTAATGAATTTAGTATTTTTATTGCCTTAACATTCTGTCATCCTTACGATTAGTTGTTGGCAGGTTTCTATTGACAAACTGGTAGAGTTGACACCCCCTGAGTTGCAAAGATCAACTGTTGATGTAAATCCCCCTCAGGTAGTTGGGATAGCGGAGTGTCATGTTGTAGAGGTAGATTTTCCACCCCCACAAACAGACATGGTTTATTGCATCATCACCCTTAAGGAACAACAAGACTTAGTCGAATCTATCCTGAATTATGAAGACACAAACGTGAACTCCTCATAGGATCCTAGAGCTTTTATAGGTCTTTCCGTGCCATCTGACAGCCTACGGGACGCTATCATGGAAGGATTGGCAGATTATGAGAGTTCTGATAGAGATGACTAGGGATGGACTGATGACCCCGGGGAAGGAGTTCCATTAGCTGATGAATCTGGCAAGAGTCCTGAGATAAATGACCAGGTTGCCCAGGGTACTACTGACGATAAGTCCTTTGGCCCTATTGATGTGAGGATGTTTGAGCCACATAGCCTACCCGAAGTCGATGACTCCCAAACAATCAACATGATTGGTGAATCTACCCCTCTTCCTGCTAAAGATGCTCCCGTAATCCCTCTAACCTAAACTATTGAGGGAGATGGCATTATGGTTGGTAACGTGCCAGTCGCAGAGGCAACTGTGGAAAAAGACCTGGTCTAGGGGGAGTTGGCAGTTGATGAAGCTAGTTCGCATGACGAGATAACCTCTAAGAAATGTATGTATACTATTCCCTTCCATATTGTTCACGTCATTCGTACATGTCTTCCCATATACTGAACCCTTCTCTTATGTTTTAATGTAGCTACTGAGGAAGCCCTCCCTATAAGGCAAAATGTTATTGGAGCTCCCGTGATGAGTCATGGTAGACTTTCATCTTTATTATGGGACACATTTCCATTCACCCTTACTAACATTTTTTTTTGTTTTACTTGCCCAGATGAAATCACGAGCATAGCTAGTGCCCTCAGGTGCTCTTCCGAAATTTCCTCAGCACGTGTGATCCATCAAGAGCTGCTTGCTTATATAGCAACCCTAACACCCTCGTCGCCCTACCTTATGAGTACTCAAGATGAAGTGTTGGAAGCCTTAGCCAAAGACGTAGAGATCCACATTTGTAATGATGGGTTTCAGTAAGGGTAAAGATATACTTTACATCTCCGATGAAGCAGTAGATACTAATATCAGAACTTACAAGTATCGAGAGTGATACTGAAGTTCAAGCTAATTTAGATGCTGCTGAGGATGAGAAAAAGGTTTTGATGGGGAAGTTAGACCAGGTTTGTGAGTCGATGACCAATATTAACAATGCCTTGGCCAGTGCCCAGGAAGAACTGGCAAGGGTGCAGGTCTGAATCGAGGCTCTCAAGGCTACTCGGGAAGTGAGAGCAGTAGAGGGAAGAGCTCTTGAGTTAGAGATTTTTTCCGCCTCTTCCAACATAGATCATTTTTTAGAAGAGTTCATAAGACAAGGTGATTAAATCTGATCTTCCTTGACCGAAAAAGAGGGTTTATGTCAATGTCTCATTTTTCCTTTTCCAAGATGATGTAATGGAGAGGATGTAAGAACTTTTGATGAAATAAAAGACCATATTTTGTCCTTTATCATTTTTCTTTTCTTAACACGGTGTAGGTCAAGTAAGATTAACCATATAAGAGTTGTGTGACTGACATTATAAGAGTCATGCTTACTTAACATTATAAAGGCTTGGTCTAGTGGACATTATGAGAGTTACATGTTGTTTGACTTCATCAAAATCAGATATGGTGGACGTTAGGAGAGTCACGTATTATTTAACTTTATAAGAGTCAGATATGATGGACGTTATGAGAGTCATATGTTGCGAACTTTATGAGAGTCGAGACGGGTTGACTTTTAAAGGTCGAATGCGATTGTTCTTTGGCATTATGAGAGCTGAATATAGCTGACTTTATGAGAGTCAAAGGCCAAGAGTCACAATGATGTGTGCCTTTTCAGGTATGATACCCTTCCTGACAAACGTCGTGACAACATATATGTATATCCCTGAAGCGGTGTTGATGTGGTCCTTGATAATATCGGACAACCGCTTTAGATTGTTGTGACAGAATGAATCCATTATTTTCTTTTCTTTTCTGAGACACCCTTCTCTGAAAGGTTGCGGTCATTCATGCTTATAAATAATAGGGCTGCGCTTATTTCCCTTCACATTCCATCAGCTTTTGCAAATACTTCTGTTTAATGTTGTAGGAATGGCTCCCAAAAGGAAAGTTGCTAATGTGCCTGAGGTTGGAGAATCGTCTGGGTCGCATATAAAGCAATATGAATCCTCGACTGAGGGGGAGGGTGTTGAGCCTTTATCTGACCGCGGTACTCTTGGAGTCCTCTATTTAC
The DNA here is from genome assembly GCA_025762735.1 of Platanus orientalis. Lineage (NCBI taxonomy): Eukaryota > Viridiplantae > Streptophyta > Magnoliopsida > Proteales > Platanaceae > Platanus > Platanus orientalis. The sequence continues at coordinate 651 of JAOXJP010226757.1, read as the reverse complement.
TTTATGGTCCATTTCCTTGGTTCTTATAACTTGATGACATTAGTTTCTTATACAGATGTAGTAAGGATACCTGCCACTGGGGAGGTGGAGGCCAGAGTTTCTGAGACTCGCCGTGAGCATGATGTGCTAATTAGGTATTTGGTTGTCTTATTTGCTGAGGAAGCAGACCTTCCTTTTGTTCGTCAAGAAATTTTAGATGCATTAGATCGCATAGAGGCTTACATCTACAATTCCGAGTTTACGGGTACAGTGATGTGCCTCCTTAATGCTTTGTCTGAACTTTGTGAGGTAAATGACATCAAGGTATTGAAAGGACCGGAGCATGATGTTCATTTGCGCCTTTAGGAGGAAGAGATTAGGATGGCCGACCTAACTTCCCAACAAACCTAGGTATTGACGGCGATGGGGACACTAGTGTGGGACGCCGATGAGTTAATGGCGCAGATAGAAGCATTGAAGGAATGCTTTAACAAAGTTATGAATCACCTTGAAACTCGTAAGAGGTTCGTTGATCATGTGGGAAATTCTATTCGCCAATCCATTTATATGGTAGACCATTGTAGGGGCAAATTAATGAGCCGAGAGATGGACCAACGTGATGGAGTTTGCAAGGAAATGATTCATAACCTGAACGTGGCACAATCAGATGTT
>JAOXJP010226756.1:0-11426 GCA_025762735.1 Platanus orientalis | reverse complement strand
GCGTTGAAAAGTGATTTTCACTTTTTTGGGGGGTGCATATTCACTTTTCGGCGCTGATGTGCCCGCTGCCTGACAAGGAGCAGTGGTTTGCATTTTTTATCCATTCACCCAATTGTGTGGTGGTGTCCTTACTTGGTTGGTTAATGAGAGAAAAACAAAGTAAGAATAGATTGTATAGGTTTATGGTATTAGATGAATGGGATGCCCCCCCTCCCCTATTATTAGTAACGTAATTTTTAAAAAAAGCAACGGGCAGAATATCTGAGGAATACACGCTACCCAGACCAAGGGCAGCAGCCAGACAGAAATCAGTTACTAAAAAAAAAACAACCCCATGATGGGATGCTCTGTTTCCTTATATGAGGTTTGAGGCTTTGCCGCAACCTACCTTGGATCATATCTCAATTCTATTGATGGTCGCCCCTAGTTGTTGGGGCTGCAACCAATCAAAATCGAGTCCATGTGGTTGACCCATCTGGAGATTCATGGACTTGATCAAGGAATGGTGGAGCTCTTTTTGGGTGGGGGAAAGCCTAATTAAAATTTAGACAAAAACTGAAGATGTTAGAGGTATTAGATGAATGGGAACTGACTCTCACCAAAGCTGTTTTAGCAAGTTCCTCTCTCTCTCTCTCTCTATGACTCTTTTCGTTATTCCTGCTGAGGTAATAGAGCCATTGAAAAGATATAGAGGGTTTTTTGTTGGAGGGGAGGGGGGGATGGCTGATGGATATCATTTGGTGGGTTGGGACTTGGTTTGCAAATCTATGAAAGATGGTGAAAATTAGGCTAGTGACTTGGTGAAGAGGGAGATAGCGTATGGAAGGTCATTGCAATAAAATATGGTATGTTGATCATATGGCCATCTAGACTCCTAAAATTTAAGTCTCCCTTGTCAGCTCTTGTATCCAGATGAACCCACTTTTTTTATTCTTCCTTGTGTCTTTGGGTGTCCGTGTTTCATTCACATTTAGGTCTGGAATCGAACTACGTTGGACCCTAAAGTTGTTTGGAGTGTCTTTCTAGACTTTACTTGAAAGGGTTATTAATGTTTGGATCCGCTTTCTGGGAAGTATTTTGTGTCTATGGATGTTATTTCTTTGACTCTTCATCCCATCACATTTCTTTTGGGGGAGAAAATTCTACAAGTGAAGAGAGGCCTCGGTCTATCTCTATCTCGCTTCCTTTTCTTCCTAATCTTGTGTCTGTGCCAGAATCGACCGATGCTACTATTCTTGTCAAGGAATCAGAGGTGTATTGAAAGCTACAGAAGTAAGTGGCTGTTGTAGTTCTGCCACACCTATCTGATTCCCAACAACCAGATTTAGTTATATTCGACTTTATTTTTTTTAATAAGCTGAATTTCATTAAAAGAAAGGGGATAAGGCATCTCCAAAAGCCAAAAAACAGCAAGCTCCCCGCCAAAAAGTTAAGGCGCCTCATAATCTTAAACCAAGCTTCCTGTTTAGTCTATGATTGTGATTTTATTTTTGTTAATTTTGATCTTGACCTCTCCCTATTACCTTAAGCAAAGGGAAGAGAATTCCAATCTCTCATTGTATTGCTAAGTTATCTCTTATGATTCTTTTTCTCCTTTTTATCATGTCTTTATTTCTGTTGTTACTGTCCCTCATAATATTACAGAGGCATTTCTCGGCCAAAATGGAAGAAGGCAATAGTGGAGGAGATGAAGGCATTGCTAATAGACAACATATGGTAGATGGTGGATTTACCAGAGGGAAAAGAGCCAATGGGTTGCAAGTGAGTGTTCATGGTTAAACGCAGGGCTGATGGGTCAATTTAGAGGTTCAAGGCAAGACTGGTGGATAAGGGATAGAGGTATACTTGCGGGCGGGTCGGATTACAATGAGACTTTTGTTTTAGTTGTGAAATGAATTCTGTCAAGTCTTGGTATCTCTTGCCTCAATCTTTCTGGCCACTATGCCAACTAGACATGAAGACTGCATTTCTGACTGAGGATATCCAAGAGGAACTCTACATGGTGCCACCTTCTAGATTTTGTGCTACTAGATGTCAAGGAAAGGTGAAAACAATCTCCACGAGCCTGGTTTGAGTTGAGAAGCAATGTTGTGAAGAGAATTGGGTACTGGCAAACATGTGCTAATAATGCTCTATTTGTTGAGCGAGAGGGTTGATTGCTTACAATTCTCATTATTTATATTGACGATATAATGGAAACATGAAATCATCTCCTAGAAATTCAAAGAGTGAAGAGTTTTTTGGTGTAGGAACTTGAGATGAAGGACTTGGGAGATTTGAAATACTTCTTGGGTATTGAAGTTGCGCATTCAAAAAGGGACATTTTGTATTGTACAGGAAGTATGTCTTGGATCTTTTGAATGATAGTGGAATATTGGGGTGGGGGGGTGGGGAGGGGTAAATCAACAACTACTTCTATTGGCCCGAATCACGAACTTAGTGAAAATGAAGGATAATTTGATGTAAGACAAAGGGAAAGGATTCCTACATTAATTAATTAAAGTGCAAAGCCTAAAATTGAATCTTGAATTAATAAAGAATGCATAAAATTGAAAAAAAGTATTCAAGAAATCAAATCTTTCAAAGAACTTAGGCAAAACTTAGAGAACCAATTCAAGAATGATTTAATGTTCGAAGAGAAGCAAGAAATTAAAGAAACTAAAGAGAAATTAAGCCAAGAAGGGGAAATTGGAAGAGGGCCGAAAATCCCTAAATTGAGAGATTTCAATTTTAAAACCCTAAAAAGATGGGGACACGGTGCAACACCCAGATGCCCACCCTAGTTTATATAGGGAACTGATTTTATGATATAAAATTCAAAAGAAAAAGAGGGATATAGTACAGTTGGGTAAGACGGGTTTCTTGATTAAGGTTTTGAAAGATTTGGGGAAATCTTCAAGAAATGTGGAATAGGTTTTTGTTTTTGGGTAAATGAAAACTCTTATTTAATTTTAAGATGGGTTATATGGACTAAAGTCGTTATCAGGGCTTCGTATGACCAATGTGGAGGTATACCAGTCCAAGCATTGATTTGCCCTTGACCACCATCCTTAGCTAGTCTGTCAGCTATTTTATTTTTGAGTCTGCGTACATGATTGAAGACAATAGATTGAAAAGAGGAAAAGAGGTTTTTGCAGTCCGCTATGCAGGTTTTTATTTCAGTGGGACATTCCGCCAAGGTTTCCTATAAAGCTCGAATGACGATTAGTGAGTCTCCTTCAATGATGATCTTTTTTACTTCAAGGGCAGCTGCACTTCTAATACCCATTAAGGCCACTTCGCCTTCAGCTTGTAGAGATGATCTAGCTACTCTTCTGCCATGTCTGGCCATTATCATTTCGCCTTTGGAGTTTCGAATTATTATGCCCATTCTTGCCAGTTGTTTTTCTATTGAGAAGACACCATCAAAATTCAGCTTTAGCCAGTCCTCCTGTGGTGGGTCCCATTCTACTTTGTCTCTACTCATGTCCTCCGTGCTCTTTGAAGTGTTCAAAGTCTCTTAACTCCTTTTATTAGTCTACGAGAGTTTGTTAGAATAAGTGGCATATCATATTGTTTGTTTTCAAACACCATAGAGTTCCTATTTTTCCATATGAACCAACAAGTTATTGCAATTCTTTCACATATCCGTACTCTTTTCCTGTTTGTTTTATCCGGTAATTTTAGCCAATATTTCAACCATTATTGGAAATTGTTCCATTCGTTTGGTTTTGTTCTAATTGTGATTTGTGATGCATACCACACTTTATCAATAAAGGGGCATGTTACAAGTCCATGTATAATAATTTCCTCTTTTTCTTTACACAATGAGCATTTTGTATCTGTATTTGTTTTTCTTTTACTTAGGTTATGTTTCATAGGTAGTGCTTCATTGCATGCTTTCTAGAGGAAGGTTTTGATTTTTGGGGGTATTTTCAACTTTCACATCTTATTCCATGGGAATTCACCATTCGTATTGTTATTTGTTCTACTTTTTGTGTTACTATTATTCCCTATGTTATTGTTATTATTGGTGATATTATTATTGTTGTTGTTTTCATTTTGTTCATTATATATAAGTATTGTCTTCTATTACTTCTTCATTTTTTTGGTTGTCATTGTTTATTGTATTGTTTAAAGTATTATCATTACTGTTTGTATTATCCTGGTCATTATTCCTATTATCATTAGGACTATCATTATTGGTTTGGTTGTTATTGTTATTACTATTATTGTCATTATTGCTGTTATTATTTTCGTTGTTACTTATTCTACTTCTTCTATTAGTGTTTGTTTGCCACTTCTATATGGTATCCAGATTTTATTGTGTATATTCCTTTTTTATCATAGTTCCATACAATTTCATCTTCATGTGTGTTTTCCCTAATGAAAATCTTCTTAATTTCTTATATTTCCTGTTTTGTTATTATATCTTGCATTTTTTGTATATCTCATTCGCCTCTTAGTCTATTAATTACATATTTTTCTTTTTTTATGTTGCTTTCTCTTGGTTTTTCGGTTAGTATCTTGAAGCCATTTATGGTGGGAATCCATGGGTCATTCCAAAAGTTGATATTTTCTCCATTGCCCACTTCCCATCTAATTCTATTTTTAATAATTTCCTTACCTTTGATGATACTTTTCCATCCCAAGAGCTATTGTTTGTTATTTTAGTTTTAAAAAAGTCTTTATATTGGAAGTATATAGATTTTAGTAATTTAACCCATTGGGAGTTTGGGTTCTTTATTATTCTTCATGCTTGTTTTGCTAGTGGGGCTTTGTTAGAGGCATGCAAATCTCTAAATCCCATCCCCCTTTTTCCTTTGTTATGTTTAAGGGCTTCCCATTTGACCCAATTTATTTTCCTTTCATCTTTTTGTTGGCCCCACTAGAAGGCTCTCTACTTTTTGTCTATTGAGTCACAGATATTCTTGGGTAGTAGGAAGCATGACATAGCATAGGATGGGATTGCATTTATTACGGCTTTTAGTAAAATTTCCCTTCTTGCTTTGGTTAAGGTTTTCTCTTTCCACCCTTGTATTTTCCTAGTAGTTCTTTCTTCTATGTAGTTAAAGAGGTTGCTTTTATTTTTTCCAATGTTGGAAGGTTAACCTAGATATTTGCTAAGGTTTTGTGAATGTTTTATACCTAAGGTGTTTGTTATCCTTTCTATCATTTGGTTCGGTGTATTTTTACTGAATATTATTTTTAATTTATTGTAATTTATTGTTTGTTCTGATGCCATACTAAAGTTTTCCATAAAGTTATTAATTTATTTTTTGTATCTTCATATTTAGTAAATATATAGCAGTCATCTGCGAATATGAGGTGGGATATTATAGGATCAGTTCTTTTGATTTTTTTTTTCCTTCTATTTTATTTTCCTCTTCTAATTTTCTTAGGTTAGTTGATAATCCCTCCATACATATTAGGAATAGCAGTGATAATAGAGGATCACCCTACCTAAGTCCTCTAGTAGGTAATATTCTTCTTTTGGGTGATCCAGTTATTAATATGTTAAATGATACTGATTTTATACACTTTTTTATCCATGTGGTCCATTTATTACTGAATCCCATTTTTTCCATCATTTTTATAAGATATATCCATTCGACCCTATCGTAGGCTTTGCTCATATCTAGTTTAATTTCCATATGATTATTGTTTGTTTTCATGAATCTTAATATTTCATGTGCAATTAGTATGTTTTTCGTTATCTGTCTTTCTTTGATAAATGCCCCTTGGTTTTCTAATATTACTTCCTTTAATCGATTCCCTAGTGTTTTTGAATTATTTTATATAGGACATTACAAAAGCTTATTGGTCTAAATTGTGTTATGTTTTCTGGATTCTTTATTTTTGGGATTTGTATTATATAGGTTTTATTTGTTTCATTTATCGATTTATTTTGTTTAGTATTTCCAACACCGCATGTGTTATATCTTCTCCTACTATATCCTAATATTTCTGGTAGAATCCTGTTTGGAATCTATCAGGTCTTGGTAATTTCAGTTTCCCTAGGCTAAACGCAGCTTTCCTAATCTCCTCTCTCGTTATTGGTTTATCTAAGAATTCTCTTGCTTCATTTTATAGTCTTTTATTTCCAATTTCTAGGGTTTAGGAATTGGGGAAAAGTAGGTAGATGGGTTTATGGGATTAGGATGAATATAGTTGTGCAAGGAATTGAGGTTTGAATGGCTAGATTAAAATAATTGTAAAAGTCTAGTTGCTGGAAATTTTTTTGTAGAAAAGAAAAGTAAAGAAGAAGAAAAAAATCAAGAAAGTAGTAAAGAAGAAGATGGGAATGTAAAGAGAAGATGGGTGAAGGAAATAGAGATCACCTTAAAATCTTTTGGTCCTTCCCCGACCACTTTCAGGATCTGATTCTTGGTTGGAGGGTCCAAGAATTAGAGGGGCTTCCTTATGTCATATGGCATATGCTACCCGCTGTTATTTGTTGGGGGATGTGGTTGGAAAGGAATGCTAGGATTTTTAAAGATAAGTCGAGATCTCATATAGAGATCTTGAACTTCATCTTTAGTTTCCTGTTTGACTGGGTTTCCATTAGAGAAGACTTTGATCAGCCCGCTTGGCAATCTACATGGTGTGACGTGACGTAATTTTGTTTTGTTGGGGCTTTGGCTTCTTTGTTTTCTTGTTTTTCGTTTCTCCCTTCATCTTCTTGGTGAAGTTTGTGTTTGTTTCTTTTGTTTATTTGCCTTTTCAATAAAGATTTATTTTACCTCTCAAAAAAAAAAAAAAAATAGATTAGAGAGATAAAAAACAAGAGATAAATAATAGTTTTCTGTAGCAAATAAAGAAAAAAAGGAGAAGGAAGAGAGAATGTGACATTAAAGAGGGAAGAAGAGAAAAGGACAAATAAAGAAAGAATAAGAGAGTTAGGGAAGAACTCACCTTACACGTGAGACGTTTTAAAAAGAGATACCAAGCTCCACGAGCTCCCAAAAGAAATTTTTTATTCAAAACACCAACTGATCGTACAAGAGTCTTAGAAGTCTATTTATAATATATATATATATTTTAAAATTTTGACCAAAATACCCCTCATAGAGGGTTGTACGACCAACAATCTAAATCCCCCGCTAAAAACTTAAATAAAACACTTAAAAAATCTCCTAAAACTTTTCTAATTTATTCCTAACTCCCTATCTATGGCTCATAAGGCCTTATAGCATCAAAATCACTCATAAATCCCCCCAAAAAAATAAAGAAAACAATAAAAATAAAGATTAAAAATGGTGGACAGAATGTAGATCACTTGGTTTTCTTTAGAAACCTTGGTTTTGGCTTCCACAAAGGTTGATGATTCTCTAACCACTCCATTACCACCGCATCAATTCCCCCCTGAAAAGAACTCAACTTTGTTGAGTTCGGGGATGGACCAAGTATACCATCTCTACCTAGAACTTGATAAAGCAATTAGGAACCTGTAGTCTTCTTCAACTTGAGATCAAGAACATCTGGACAATGCACCATTGTAACTTTCTTCTTCCCATGTTGGAATGAATAGGTGCTATTAAACCCACAATGTTGGACCTTCTTGTCATACAACCACATCCTCCCAAGTAAAATATGACGTACTTTCAAAGGAAGTACATCACATAAAACCTGATCACTGAATGCTCCAAGGAAATAAGGGACAGGACACCTCTCCTAGATTTTAAGATTAGTGTTGTTTACCCATGTCATAAGGAAAAAGATGCGGTTCCGTTTTCAGCTTTAGCTTTTTGCATGTCTCATCAGATACAACATTGGTGAAACTGCCTCCATCAGTCATAAGTGAACACGGTTGTCCATTGCACTTAACCCGAGTTTGGAATATGTTGTTCCGCTTTCGGTCCTCAATCTTCTTGACTTATCTAGTAGCCAAGATTGGAAGCAAAACACAAACAGGTCTCTTATCCTGCTCTAGCTGATCCTCTGCTAATGCCCATTTTGCCTGAAGAACCATCTCATTATTTGGCTCATAAATTTCCTCTTCTAGGTCATCATCCTGTGTAATTCGCTTATTTAATAAACCCCCTACACACTGAGGACACTGCGCATACAAATGATGGGTACTCCCACACTAGTAACATGGTTCTCTACCTCTTTGTGTAGAAGTCTTTAGTTTTCGTACTCTAGGAGGTGTGGATGTCCTGCCTGGCTTAGATGCGACTGAAGTAAGCCCACTAGACTATGGTCTCTCATAGGATTACCAGAAGTCTGCTCACAACTCGAGATGAACTATCAGAGAACGTTCGTCTAGGTTGAACCTCCCTTATGCCTTCCTCTGCCTGATAAGTAATTTGGACTATGTCATCAAGTGTCTACAATATCGCATAATGCAATCCTACAACAATCTGTGGATGCAAACCACGTCTATACATGGCTATCACTATGTCATCTTCCCACTTAGCCTTGGCACATGCCATCAAATGATAAAACTAAGTAGTATAAGTCTCAACTGATGTAGTACCCTGCTATGGATGTGTAAGCTCCAAATGTGCTCTTCCTGTATTCTGGAGGCTCTAATCTTCTTTTTATTGTTGTTTTCAAATTCTCCCAATTTCTTAGGACACCAAGCCTCCTGTGCTCTTCCTTATAATTTTCCCACTAGATTCAAGTTGTATCCTTAAAGGGCGGCTTGGCCCAACGGTAAGGCTTACCGCTAGCATCCCTAGTGGCGCGAGTTCAAGTCACGAAAACAGCCTCTTCAGAAATGGGGGTAAGGCTGCGTACATCTTGCCCTCCCCAGACCTCGCGTTAGCAGGAGCCTTGTGCACTGGGCCGCCCTTTTCATTCAAGCTGCATCCTTAAGCTTGGTGATGTAGAATAAATGGGGATGTGTAGAGATAAAGAAGATAGTGTAAAAAGGTGGTTGTGTACTGTGGGTAGCAAGAATACACTCAAGAAAACCAAAAGAAATGTGAGGAAGAAGAAAAATAAAGAGGAAAAAGAGAAGAAGATAAAGATGGGAAGATAGGTTGTACCTTGAGGAAATCACTAACCAAGCCAAGCCTTAGGCACCAAGGACTTCAAGACTCTTCAAACTTGAAGAAAAGAAGTTCTACTCATGGAGAGAAATAAACCAATCACAATTTATTAATTCCATCATACCAACTACAAAAACGTGCAGCCCATATATAGGCTCACAAACTTATGAAAATAGCAAGAAACCAACTTAAAAACTCCTAAACTAGTAGTTTACTTGCTATCTCTAAAGTCAAAAATACTAAAAACTTCATTTTCTAAAAATAAAGTGTCAAAATCAAACCCTTATAGAGAATTTCGTCCAACACTCTTAGAGGGCCGCACTTTGACTTATTGACTCTCTAACATTACTAAAATACCATTGGCAATAATGCCTTATTACACAAATACCCAAAAACAAAAATTAAAATGACCCTCATGTCCTAAACTCTAATAACTCATGAAATATAAACTAAAACAATAAACCAACTCAAGAAAGACTCCATCATGTGTCCCAAAGATGTTCCTCCATGTGTCTTCTCATGTGTGGACCCCACCATGACCCATGTGGGCCCCATGTGTCCCCCAATGTCTGCATCAAAATCCTTAGATAGAAACTTTCCTAATGTCCACATCAAAATCCTTAGAGGGAAGCTTTCTTTTTCTTTGTTATTATTTTTATTTTGGTACAAGGCCTGTTGAAAACTTAAGATGCAAAATGTCCACTTGTCCAACAATGCTGGGTATTCTAATAAATACACGGCTACTTGTTTAATGTATATTTACCGTAACACCCTCCTTTGACCTGAAACATCCTTTGGCAGAGCCTGACACTGTATTGATTAATACTGGCGTTATATCACTCCAGTACCACCGGAGATGATTCAAACCCATGTAGATACTGTATTGACAATAATAGCCCACATCCATTCACATAAATACCCGTTGCTTGTCTCATTTGTATTTGCAGATTTGCTACCATAGGGTTTCTTATTGCATTAGCAGTAGATTTGATTTTATTTTTGATAAATGGTTGTAGAAGATGATTGTCTAAGAGAAGGTTTGGAACAGCCACATCACTACTTAGCCTATCTGCTAGAGCAGAAGAAGAAAAGGAAGAAGGGTATGATATATTTCCATTGCTAATACATCTTGCTTATTTTTCATTATTTTTTTGGTTATCTTACTCTGTATTCCTCTCTACTTGAAGTAAAGAAAAATATTGAACATGTTCCATTAGGCAAATTATCTGTTTTCATGGCTTTACTTTTGTGGGTATCATCAATCCGAATGTAGTTATCTTCCTTTTTTTTTTGGTGGATATTTTCCCTTTTTTCTCCTTCCTCCATATAGTTAACCATTTAATGTTTGTCCAGCTGAGGAGCAATGATGATCACTTTTCCCCCCTTCCATGACGAGTTTTTATTTTTATTTTTTTGTGATCCCAAATAAGAGCAATACGTCTTCTTCCCCCAACGAAAGATAATGATTTTAGTATCATTGATATTATTGGGTTTTGGATTTTCATGATCAAAATTGTGAAGTTCATTGTTTGGGTTGATTGTCTGTTCTGTTAAATTTTGTTTGTTTTTGTTTTCGTTAGCATGACTATTAGGTCCAGTTAATTTCAGTACCTATTATTTTATTTGGATGGGTTTAGTTCGTATTATTTGTTGACCATATCTTTTGATTCTTCAGTTTCAGATTCGGGCTCAGTTCATTTTAATGTTATGTTCAAATGGGCTTTGTTTAATTTTGAAGAGGAGTATTTGACAATGAAGAGTAAAATAGGATTATTTTATTCTTTTTTTTTCCTTAATTTTTCCCAGCCAGGAAAATCAGTTCCAAAAAGGAAAAGAGAGTAAGAAACATGCCTCTTTATGACTGTATGCTCTTGATGAAGCCCCATGTTAGGAAGGAGGCTCTGATGGACTTGGTTGCTCGGGTAGGAAGACATGTTTACAGAAAGAATGGTGTTCTAACTGAAGTTAAATCATTTGGAACTGTTCAGTTGGGTTATGGTATTAAGAAGCTTGATGGGAGACATTACCAGGTGGAGTTTTACTGCAACTTCGTCTCTAGTCTTTCACTTATGGTGGTTCTATTTTCTCTTTTGTTTCTTTTCTATGTTCCATTTTTCTTCCTTCCCTAGCTCTAATTATCATATTTAAGTCCATTTTCTTACCAGTGAATTCAATGCATGTTTAACATTTTGCTTATTTGTGTTTCTTTGAAGAAATTAAATAAATTTCTGGTGACTTCTAATCAAGTCCTTAGGGTTTTCTTATATTCTTATGTGGAGGTATTCTTGTAGCTGTTAAAGTTGCTTTCTGATTACTGTAGGAGTTATTTTCAAGTTCTCTACTTTGATATCAATTACTTTCTTGGGAATTGCTTATCCCCTTTTTTAATGAATTTTATCTAAGCAAAAAAAAAAAAAAAAAAAAAAAAAAAAAAAAATTTTTAATATAAAT
>JAOXJP010226755.1:0-11426 GCA_025762735.1 Platanus orientalis | reverse complement strand
ACATTGATCCTCCCAGTACCTGATGTTCTCCCCCGAACTCACCTCTTAAGCACCTCCTTACCCCTATGAATGGACTTTCACAAACCCATCCCATGGGAAGCCCACACATTATGAGAATCCCACACCAAATTGACACCATACTTAGAAATAATAACCTTCCTCTTTTTTGTCTTTCTTCTTGTTGATTTTTTTGGAATGTCTCATCCATTTTCTTAATAAATTTTTTCCTTCATTAAAAAAGAAAGATTGATTCTTGACATTAATATATGCTGAAAATTTAAAGGAATAATTTAAGAAATCAAATCGTTAATAAAATAATTGTAAGAATGAAGGAAATCGAATCACGGATGCTTCGATTAATTAAGAGAGATAGAGAATTATAAGAAATTGAAGAAAAAAAAAACAAAGAAGGAATTTGAAGGGCGGACGAAATCCCCAGCCGCCCCCTCTATTTTAGGTAGGGAAATAGTTTTATGAAATTAAATTTAAGGAAAATTGGGTCTATAATGGTACAACTAATAGGGGTTGGGTTTCTTGGTTAGGGTTCTTGAAAATTTGGGCAAAATTTCAAGAAAAAGGTTTCTAGGTTTGGGAAATTGGGGAAAGTTGTATGGATAGGTTTAGATGCATATGGAGGGCTTAGGTTTAGAAGGAATTGGGTTTGGGAGAAAAGGATCCCTCTGTAAACTATCTCTACATATGTCTTCTTATGTTTCCTGAGGTTGTCTTCAATTTGAAAAGCTGCTTGAATAGCCTCATCAATTGAAGGATAGTACTGGAAACATAGATCCTGCAAGATCTATAGATGTAAACCTTGCTTGTGCATGGACACTAGGGTCTCCTCTATCCACCTAAGGCCTGCTCGAGTAGCAAAATGCTGGAACTGGCTAGTGTACTCGCCAACACTCGAATTACCTTGCCTGAGCTAACTCAGCTGACTATGTGCCCTTTGCTTGTAGTCTCTTAGAGCAAACCGTTTCTTCATAGCCACTTTCATTTCACCCCAAGTTGTAATGTGACCATTGCCTAACTTGGACTGGCTCTTTTTATAGGTGCTTTATCAGATCCTGGCTGTCCCTGTTAACTTTGATTCCACAAATTGTAGTTTGTGTACTTCTGATACCTCATGCGATTAAAAAAAGACCTTCACACGATGCTTCCAATCAAGGAAAATGTCTACACTCTGCTCGCCATCAAAATTTTGCACATCCACCTTGATGTGTTTGTCAACCTCATGATGTGTAGAAGTAGATAGAGTCAACTCTCTATATACATGTTCCTGTCTAAGCGGTATCACCTCATGTTGAACAAGATAGGAGGAATTCCAAACTGGAGTTTGACCCTGTGGAACTGAATCAAATGAACCATCCCCTTGAACTGGTTTCTTCCCTCTCATCTGCATTACCATAAACCTTTCCAATTGAGCTTCCATGGCTTTATTAATATAATCCTACATATCTTTGAATCTGGCCTCTAAATTTGTCTCAAGTCTATCCATACAAGTAGTCATCTTTGCCTTGGTGTTTTCCAAATCCCTGGCCTATCTCTTAACTCCAATTGCCAAATCGTTGTTACTAATCCCTACCATGGTGTTTAGGGTTGGCTCAACAATTTTAAGGTAGCCCTAAAATAATGGAACAAAGGTTTTTTTGGGCTGTCCAACCTTTTAGGGTATGCCCTAAAATGATTAGGGACACAAAGAGAAGCTTAAGGATGTCAGAAATTGGGATGGATTCAATTTAGGGTATGGTAAGATGTAGTCAGATTTAACAAATATATAGATAAACTGTGAATAATCATAGGATATAATAACATGGTCTTTTAACAGCATGGACTAAGGTTGATATTATCATATTGGAACTCCTAATCTATAAAAAGAAGTGAATGAGTCTATAATAATGCTAAACAAATAATGCCTCTTGTTGTGACTAAAATGTGTTAAATATGTTTTTTTTCTTCTACATATTGTAACCAACTAAATAAGAGCCAAACTTTTAAATGAACAAACATGGAATTGTAATATATGCTTTATCATATTTTTCCCATTCTTTTGACCAGTTCATGATCTTATATTTACATAATTACATGTTCAAAAGTCCATATAATATTTTGTTTTGTAACAGCATCACATCATGCTAGGATTCCACTTATGAAGTCCTTTACAAGATACCTGCTCAAATGGTATACATGAGGGAATCTTTAGTCCTTGGTAAAGCTAGGAAAAAGGATGGACCAAACATAACTCTAATGGGAAGTGGCCTTGGGCCTATGGTGTAGTTAACTCAAATAAAGTGGAAATGGAAGCTTTCCTCCTAGGCCAAAAAATATTTTAGGATGATGTTAGGGGGTCTCTTGTAGTTGAAGGTGATTTTAAGAAATCAATTAACTGGGTAAATTGTGAGGGGCAGCCCTTGATCATCTAATAAATTGGTCAGGAATGGTCCTTGATCATTTTCTTGATCCTTTCTTTCTTTTCTAAGTGTTGGAATCAATGCTTAATTTTAATGCATATCTGGGTTTGAAAAGTTGGGTTGCACTGCACTGCACCCCTTCCCCCCAAGACTAAAAAAATAGCCCAGTTTCCACAAAAGTGAATTCTCTTTGTCTCCTACCACAAATAAGAGGGATCTTCTTTGCCCCCCCCCCCCTTCTTACTTTTTGAGGCACTATTTGAACTGGCCTTAGTTATATGTATATACCTTCTCAAATATGTGAGTTTGTCCTTAATTTTTGTTCGTTGATGTTTTGATTGCCTTTCCTTTTTTCTGAAGTAATTTTTATATATTTGGTAAGAAAAACTTTCCATGTTATTCTTGTTTCTTGTATTTAACTTGCTATTCTATGCAAATATTTCAGCAAGCCAATATGGGATGTTATAGCATATATGGTATCGAATGTTCCTCTGCCTACTCCTGGAAGGGATCGAGTCCTGTTTGCTATTGAGAACTGCCTGCTTTCTGTTGAGGCTCCACCAAAGGATGGACTTCCTCATGTTGATGTATGAACATCAAATCTCTTCTTTTCTGCTGACTGGGCACTTCTGGTTTCACTGATCTTGTGATCCCATAATGTGTATGAATATTGTTGAAAATCAACCTTGTGATTTGACAACAATTATTTGTTTCACCAATTGCAGATATCCTTTCAGCCACTGGTACAATGCTTGGACGTTGACAACTTAATTCGGCTTTTTACCTCTGTGTTGCTCGAAAGGAGGATTTTACTTCGGTCAAACAAGTACCTTTTCTGACT
The DNA here is from genome assembly GCA_025762735.1 of Platanus orientalis. Lineage (NCBI taxonomy): Eukaryota > Viridiplantae > Streptophyta > Magnoliopsida > Proteales > Platanaceae > Platanus > Platanus orientalis. Next base: position 8,174 of record JAOXJP010226755.1, on the reverse strand, counting down.
TGAAACATTTAAACATCATTTCTTTCTTTTTAAATTCTGCTAAAAGTATGGATATTGTCATTTATTGGTTTGATTTGGCATTGTAATGGCTGAATAAAATCTTTCTTCATCCATTATCTTACTAGCATGAGGATTAGAAATAGTTATATTGAAATCTATAATTATAGTGACCTGGCATGGTTTTTGTGATTTTTTCTCAATCAAAATTTTTTATTTTGGTTGTAATATTCATTTCTAATATTTTGTTCTGTTCTTGGCTACATAGTCTTGTCTGTACAACATTTTTCTGGTCAAATTCAGCATGTTGTTCAAATGATTTTAATTAGCTGTACCACAGTAACGATATTGTAATTTTGATGTGTTCTGCTTGGGATGATTTGAACCAGGTCTGATACACCAAGGTAACATCTGCCAGTGGGCCAATGGTGTGAGACAAGACATTTTCAATTGTTATTCACAGATTTGCAAGAACAGCACTTAGAATGAGCCTGGTTTTAAAGATTGGGGTTGGGATTGGGATTGGACCGAGCTGATCCCGATCAGTGGTGCTAGTAAAATGTTGAATGGTCAGATTGGGCAATCTGGATTGGTATCACAGATCGGTTCAGTATTGGCTGATCTGGAATTCTGGATTTGGATCGGGTTTGGCTGACTCTTGATTCCATGCTTATGAGCTTACACTAACAAGAAAGGCAAAGACAAAGCTCCCCACGTGGGTGGCAAAAAAAATCTTTGTTCTACAACTGTTTTACTAAAGGGGGAAAAAAAAACAGAAGTACTCCTGCAATTGTGTATTGTTTAGCAACTCAACCCCAAACTCAATTCAACACTACAAATTATTAATCCAATTACTTGGGTCAGCCCCTACATGTCCCTGTTCCACCATTTCACCCTATCTAGGGCTATATCTTTTCATCAGGCTCAAGTATTTTCTCACTACTTTTGCCCAAGGCTGTTTTTGAAAAAACAGAATTGGGTTGATTTATTCCATTTTCGACCTTTGGGCAGTTTTTAACCAAGCCGTGTACCATCACTATCTTTTGGTGGACTGGAATGCTGTTTGCAAGCCAATCCTTAATGGTGGTTTAGGTATTAGGAAGGTTAGATACCATAATAGTGCTTTGTTGGCCAAGTGGCTTTAGAGGTTTGGACGGGAGACGGATAACTTATGGCGTAGGGTGGTGGTGATGCGTTTTGGGGAGCAATTGGTCTGGGAGTCCAAGGCCCCCTGTGGGAGACATGGTTGTGGTATTTGGAAGTCTATCCTTAAGGTTAAAGAGAGTTTCTGGACATTCATTATATTTCAATTGGAATCGGGTCATGATCTTTGCTTTTGATAGGATTCTTAGGAGGAGGGGGGGCGGAGGAGCTCCCCTTAAAGGATAGGTTTAGTAATGTGTTTTCCTTGGTTGATGATAAATGGGGCTTGGTCTTTAGTCATTTTGATTTTGAGGCGAATGTTTGGATCCTAGGATTAGAAGAAATCTTCATGATTGGGAGATTGGGGAGTTTTGTAATATGTTGAATGCTCTTGTTGGGGTTAGGCCGGTTGCGAATATGAGGGATAGTATGGTTTGGAGGCCGTCGAAGAATGGTATTTTCTGTACCAAATCCTATTAAAAAGTGTTTTCTTATAGCATTATGGAGGTTTCTTTTCCTTTAAAAAGGATTTGGAATCCAGGTATTCCTTCGAAAGTGTTTTTCTTTATGTGGAATGTATATTTGGATAAAATGTTGACTCTCAATCATCTTCAAAGCAGAGGGTGGAGCTTGGCAAACTCTTGTGTCATGTGTAGGAATGAGGCAGAAACGGTCAACCATCTTTTTGTGCATTATCCCGTGGAAAACAGGGTTTGGGGTTTTTTCCTCTCTCATCTTCGGATATCTTTGGTTTCTCTGATTGATTCCAGGACTTGTTTCAGGGTTGGTGGATCGATGATGTTGACAGGATGCCTCTTATCATTTAGCGTGCTCTCCTTGGGGTCATTTGTTGGGATTTATGGAAGGAAAAGAATGCTCATACCTTCGAGGGAAAGACGCGAACGGATGCGGTCTTGTTCATCTACAAATCTCTGTTTGACTGGGTGTCTTTTGGGGCTGACTTTGAGGAAATTGTTTGGTATTCGATTTGGTGCGAGGATATGTAATGTTGTTTTGTTTTTGTTTTTTGTTTTCTTCCGTTTCTACTCTTCTTTCACCTCCTTGGTGATGTCTCTTTGTTTCTTCTTTCTTTCTTTGCATTTCTCTTCAATAAAGTGAGCCTTTTATCTCTGGAAAAATAAATGGATTTGCACCAAATCCCTACAGAATTGGTAATCTTGATTTCATATCTATCTTTATGGAACTAAAATATGTTAGGGGAGGTGCTGAATCCAATTCCTTGCACAAACTTGAGAGCGAACAACTCTCTCTCACTTGACCAATTGTGTTTGTCCCCCTTCTTCTTCAACTATCCACTCTGCAACAAAAGCTCACTCGATGGAGCTTCCAGTCTCTGAAAGGCAGATGAAAAACAACGTATCTGATAAGTCCTAGCTCTTGAGAGAACTTTTGAGTCCCCAATCTTCATAACCCTCATGTCCATCTTTCAGCTCCTCTTCATCATCCTCTTCCCCTCCATGTTTATCATTATTCATATGCTTCCACAAGGATTTGTGATTTTACGGTAAAGGTAATAGATTGACATGTCTATGACGCATAAGTTTGTCCCAGCCCTTGGGGTTTGAATCAAGCTATTGGAAGTCAGAGCTTTTAAAATGGGTTTTGGCCCTTGCCATACTAATCAAACCATAATAGATATTGATCCAATAGCTAGCAACAAAGCCCCACATAAACCACGTCTTCCCATCTACCTCAATCTTCAACTGCTGATTCTTGTGGCTCCTTAAGACTATAGCGTAGTCCGGCCTATTATGCCTCCTGTTGTGATGGTGCTGGCTATCAACATGCTCCCAAAACACGACTGACATCATTGTGTGTAAATGCTTCGAAAGCCACACAAACTTGTCCAGGCTCCTTGAATCTCAACTTTTTTTTTGCCAGGCACACTTAAAGGGTGAGGAACTTCTTATTCTCTACCATTTCTTTAATTATAAAGTTTCTCGAACAGAAAAAATAAAAAATGGGTTTTGTTCATGAATTGCTAGGCTGAAAGAGTCAATTCAAGTTAAAAAAATTCAATCAATTTGTGACTTATAGAATATTTAGCCCGTGACTTCATGTACAAATCTGATCTACAAATCTCCCAAATCCTATTTTCTTTCTGTTAAAAATTCGAAGATTTCTAGAGATTGACTTCAAGAGATTTGAGATAATCCTAGAAGAGGAGGATCTCGTGGTGATTGAACGTGGTAAAGGAAGGCCTAGGAGGATCTCTATTCCGCATCATGCTATCCACATAATTTCCTCGTTCATTGCTAAGGCTTGCGAAGGAAACATTACACAGCAGATTAAGGAAGACGTCAGATTTCAAGGAGGTTCAATCTTCTTGGCTAGGAGATCGAATGATTAGGGAAACTTTATTAGGGTTTGTGAATGGCGAAGAAATGAAAAAAAATTGATTTATCATCCTCCCTACTGGTGAGGATGCTTTTGGATGGTGGGGATTTATTGAATTACTGCGTCAAATGAATGAACCAGAAGCTCCTAAAGAGTTCCTTGATGCTAGGAAAGCTGAAGGGGAGGCCTTCAGACCTCATTGGGTCTGTCCCCCCTAAGGCTACGGTCTAGAACGAAGTATTGATTTGTGATGTGTGAGGGGTCTCGGTTCCTGGGCGATCGATAGGTATTGTATTAACTCAAAAGTTCCGTCATTCGGGAGAAAAGGAGTTTATTATGCACCCTACTGGGCTTTCGGCAAACCAAGCTTTGTTTGCTGTAGGAAGCATGGAAGACATGGAGAGAATTCTGCAGGTAGGACATTTCTTAGTGGGAAAAGGAGTGTTCACGTACGCAAAAGTGTCTACCAATGCGAATCGCATAGAGCCTGCTTCTGTTGAGGGTCCAATATGGATTAAAGTCAGGGGTTTGCCTCTATCGAAATGGTCTCAACCAAACTTCATTAAAATTGATCGCAAATGCGGGGGAATGATGGAGGTAGACTCTTGCGGTGCTAATAAAGAAATTGTCTCTGCCTTGCGAATGAAGGTGGGGGCAAGATCTTTATTGGATATCTCCAGAATGATTAAATGGTCGATTGGTATGGTATGCTTCATCCTGATGATTGAAGTAGAGTCAACTATGCTTTCAGTGGTTCTCATTATGGATGGAATGTAGGAAGACCACCTTTCGGGCGTAGGTGACGATCTAGATCGTGCTTCTGGGTTGTTGCTTCCGAGTAACCCTATTAGGCCTCTCTCTTATTTTGTGGAAAAAAAAGGACTGTTGGATTGTGATGGACGGCTAGATTATGGGAAGTCCAAAGGAAACCCTAATGAGTCGCTTTTGAGGGAGTGGACTCAAAATTTGAATTCAAATATATTTGAAGGGGGTGTTGAGGTTCGTGGCGGTAAGGGGCCTTTTAACGAGCAAAAAAAAGTCTAGGCTTGGAGACCAAAAGGGAGTGGGCCTAATGAAGTTGGGCCCAATGGCCTTGAGTATAAGTCCAATCACAAGATTAACATTTGCTCTTCTAATACAAATCGAACTAATACATTTCAGTTGGTCTTGGAGGAGGAATCAGGGAGATTGTATCGGGGGGTAGTCGATGAAGTTTTTGAAACTTCTTGGAAGGCAAAACCAAGGGATGCCAGGCTCGATGAAGCTGCTGTGGGAAAGCAGCCAGTGCAAAGCGTGATGGATACGACCCTGCAAGCTCGACCTACTCCTTTCGATACCCCAATTTGCCAATCTAAGCTAGAAGGATCTTTCTCAACACTAAAGTTCGAAACTCAGTACCCCTCATTGTTAGGGCCTTCTTCAGAAGAGCAGATTGGTGATACTTCATTGGAGAGTTGTTCATCTATGCATGCAATGATTAGTAGTTCTTGATGGGGACCTAAAGCACCTTAGGAGCATGAGGAGTCAGAAGGGGAGGAGTATTTGACGGAGCCTAATGAGGAAGAGGAGGATTCTTCCAAATGCTCAGGTATGTCCAGAATTCTTCACCCCTCCTCATAACGGGAGGCTTGTCGAGTATTCTGATTCTGTGGAGGGGATGGAAGAGGAAAGCCTAGCCTTGAATGCCGACTCTAGCCATCAAAATTCTATGTCAGTTAATGATGCTTTGGTTGAGGCGATCTCTGCTTGGGAAGATGCTACGTCTTCAGGGGTTGTTTTGGGGGCTTTGTTTTTCCCTCAATCTTGTTCTTAGGAAATCCAAGGTATGTCTCCGAACTCTACTCCTGTCAATTGTAGTAATGACATCCTTTATTTTATTAATTTTTCTTCGTGTTGTTATGAGTTTCGTGACCATCCGGTGTCGATACCCAAGGAAGGCTCTGCTCTAGCCTATTATAGGAATGTGGATTGCCATAAATTTGCATGGTGATACTGGTAAAGAGGGTTATGCCGAAAGGAGGGCTAAAGTTCAGAAGGATATGCTGGGAAACCATTCTCAAGAAAATGGGCTGAAAGTTGTCAAAAAGGTGGATATCGAGGAATATGGGCTTGAAAGTAATCGATAGGGATGGCAATGAAGTCCTTATCTCAAAGTTCAAGGAGGATGAAGAGGATAGCCACAACACCAAGAAACAAACAAAGGGTATCAGAGAACTTCGTAACTTGGCGTGGGATATGAATGATGGGAATGACTTGAAGGGTCTAGAACGATCGAATAGAGTTGGAAGGGGTAAAAGCTCAGGTTGGAGATGAAGATTATGTTGTGGAATGTGAGAGGGCTGGGAGGTGTGGATAAAAGAAGATCGGTTAAGGAGTGCTGTCGCAAATTTAAGCCTGACATAGTGATCCTTCAAGAAACTAAAAAATAGCAGATTGTGCCTTTTTTTGTTAGAAGGTCAGTGGGTGGGAGCTTATTAGAATGGATTGATATTCCAGCAAATGGGTTGGCGGGAGGTTTGCTTTTGGCTTGGAATCCGACAATTGTTCGTAAGGTTGAGGATTTGAGGGGTGAATTTACTATTTTAGTTCGGTTTGTGGACATTAGCTTTGGCTTTGATTGGATGCTCACAGGGGTATATGGACCTGTTTCCCCTTATTTGCACCATCTTTTTTGGGAGGAGCTGTTTGATGTCCAGGGATATTAGTTAGGTCCTTGAATTGTAGGTGGAGATTTTAATGTTATAAGATTTGGGTTTGAGAAGAGTTTTGGGTCGAGGGTGATGAGAAGTATGCGGGATTTTGGGACCTTTGTTAATGATTGTGCACTCAGAGACTACCCTATGCTCAACGCAAAATATACCTTAACTAACGAGCAAGATCAGCCAATCATGTGTAGACTGGACAAATTTTGGTTTCTAGTGATTGAGAAGATCTGTATCCAAGGTTCACTCAAGAATGCCTTCCTAAGCTCACTTCTGATCATTGGCCTATTATGATCAATACTAATATTCAGAATTTTGGCCTTAGTCTTTTCCGTTTTGAGAACATGTGGACTCTTCATCCATCATTTTTGGATTTGATGAGAGGCCGGTGGGGGGAATGTGAGACCAGTGAATGAGAGGGCTTTTAATTTCTAAAACAACTTCAATTTGTGAAGAAGAAGAAGCTTGTTGAGTGGAATAAAACTTCTTTTGGTTGGCAAACCGAGAAAAAAGAGGAATTATGGAAGGACATTCAAAGCTTGGACAAGAAATTGGAAGAGTAGGGGTTCCTTTCTTCGGACTTGGCAAACAAGAGGAAAAATCTTCTTACTAATATGGACATCATTCTTTGTTGTGAAGACATTCCATTGGAGTCAAAAGGCGAACTGTAAATAGGTGAAGGAGGGGGGCGGAAACACTCAATTCTTCCTTTGGGTTGCTAATGGGAAAAAAAGACAGAGTATAATCTCCAAGTTATGCATTGATGGAGAAATGGTGGATAATTTGGATAGGATTAATGAGGAAACCATAAAGTTTTATGTAATTCTTTATTCCAAGGAGAAGGGGTATCGGCTAGTAATAGACAACCTTTTTTATCTTTCTTTAGGTAGTTTGGAAGCGGAGGCCCTTGAGAATGTTTTTTCAGAGGAAGAAATCAAAGAACCTATTTTTGCCATTGCTTCTGATAAATCGCCAGGTTCTGATGGGTTCACAATGCTTTTTTATTAAGTGTGTTGGGATATCATTAAAGGTGACCTTTTGAAAGTGTTTGCAGAGTTTTATGATAGTGGTGTTATTAATGTGGGGGTCAATGCCACGTTTCTGGTTCTTATTCCTAAAATGGAAGGAGCTTTGGGTTTGCTAGATTTTCGGCCCATTAGATTGGTTAGCATTCTCTATAAAATCATTGTCAAGGTCCTTTCTCTATGAATAGGGAAGGTGATGAATACGATTATCTCCATATCTCAAAGCGCCTTTGTAAAATGGTGACATTATGGACGGTGTTCTTATTGCCAATGAATGTGTTAATGAGTTTAGGAAAAAAAGAAGTCCCGGTTGGCGTGCAAAATTGATTTAAAAAAAGCTTACGATAGGGTGGATTGGGAGTTCTTATTTTGGGTTCATAAAAAGAAAAGTATTGGTGAGAGATGGATAAGATGGATGTCGAGATGTTTGAATCATCCCCATTTTTCCATATTGTTAAATGGAATTTCGAAAGGGTTTTTTGAGTCTTCTCGTGGCATTAGATATGGTGATCCCCTCTCTCCGTTTCTCTTTACAATCATGGCTGATTTGTTCAATGCTCTTATGTCTAAAGCAATCTCGACTTCCTTGATTGAGGGTTTTTGTGCTGGAAGTGACGAGTTAGATATCTCTCACTTGCAGTTTGCAGATGATACTATGTATTTTATTAAAGATTCAGAGGAGCAGGTGAAGAATTTGAAGTACGTCCTTAAAATTTTTGAGACAATCTCTGGGTTTCGAGTTAACTTCCTTAAGTTTAATTTGGTGGGCATTGGTGTGAGTAAGTAGGACCTTGATGGTTATGCCGGTTTGCTTGGATGTAGAGTAAAGGAGTGTCCCCTGAAGTATTTAGGCCTTCCTTTTGGGGGGGGGGGGAGACCTAAATCCGTGTCTTTTTGGGATCCCATGGCAGAAAGGGTTCATAAGAAATTGAGTTGTTGGAAAAGGGCT
>JAOXJP010226753.1:0-11427 GCA_025762735.1 Platanus orientalis | reverse complement strand
GTCTCAAGGTTTATGAGTTTTTTGCATCTCCCAGATATTCTGGTTGTAATGCAACTATTAGATTTAAAGTAGGGCAACTATCAAAACTAACTCTGAATGGCCCCAAAATGACTCATATTTATGAGGGAGGGGTAAAATGAAAAAAAAATTCTTGAAATCTTAAAATGAAAATGGTCTTCAAAGTTTGTGAGACACAAGCTTTGATTGTTCGCAAATCCGATACCCGAGTCAAAAGTTGTGTTTGAAACTCTGGATTGTCCCATACCAAATTTCCTATGGATTTGAGACAAGTTTTTCCTAGAAGTGAAGTGGGCACATTGGGACCTATGGTTGTCTGGGTCTTGGGACTATGTGTGCACAGGATCTGATAGCTAGGAAATTTGATTCTTAGTGAATTTTTGAGAGATTCTCGAAGAAAGGTCACTTGACCAAAAAATACACCCTAGACTTGTGAAGAACTGGGCCATCGAGTTGTACTGAGTCTATGGATGGACTTCTCTATTAGGGTGTTTAGTGAAGATCTCAAAAAATCTAAGAAAATGAGCTCGACCTTAAGGAATTTGGATTCCTGAAGAGTTCTTGGAGGGTCATCGAGTATTCATGGCTGATATAGTGATTTGGCTATAATTTAGGGAAGAATGGGATGATTAGGGCGCATTGGGCCCCTTGTGGTTTTTCCTGGGGAGATCTTGAACTTTTTTGCATAGAGCCATTGACTAGTTGAGTTTCTGACTTGTGACGGGCTTTTAGGAATTTACTGAGAGTCTTTAGAGAAATAGTGTATTTTGGGGGTTTAAGTGTAAAATGGTAATTTCTTTAGCCTTTTATACTTCAATGTGGGAAGATTTGTGAAGCCCGGAGAATCCTGGAAAACATGGTTCCCGTAGCCTGGAGTTGAGACTTTTAGAGATATAGGGGTAAAATGGTAATTTTCTATCCATTTGATGCTTCAATGTGGGAAAGCTTATAAAATTTGGCAAATTCAAGATGTTTTACTCTAGAGAATGAGTTCAAGTGTGCTTTAATTGGATTTTTAAGGGTGTAAGGGTAAAATGATAATTTATTAGCTTTTCGATGTTTCAATGTGAGAAGGTTTACGAAGGTTGTTAAATTCAAGATGACTTTATCGTGAAAAAATCCTCAAGAAAGTGAGTCCAACAAGGTTTAATTGGGATTTTTGAGGGTGTAAGGGTAAAATGGTAATTTGATAGCCTTTTGATGCTTCAATGTGAGAAGGCTTATGAAGGTTGTCAAATTCTAGATGGAATAGAGCTGATGAGATTCTTGAAAGCTGGAGAGTTTTGGAGAAACTAAGTCCAATAGACCATAGTTGGGGCTTTTAAGGGTACAAAGGGTAAAATGGTAATTTGTCACCCTTTTGATGCTTCAATGTGGGAAGGCTTATAAAGGTTGGAAAATTCTAGATGGAATGGAGCTAATGAGATGGAAATTTTGATCTTTAGAGTCCCAGAATGTCTTTAGGGTTCAGCTTAATTTATCTTGTTGATAGAGTTCGTACCTTGTTATTGTGCTTGTGACCAGAATATCCATTGAGAATGTTTGCCTATCTAAAGCTTAGGGCTATCTAGATTTTAGTTCTATCCCATGTTGTAATGAACCCATCTGATTTCGTTTATTGACCCGAGTCAAAATTTGGGTGCTGACAGATGCCCCCCTTTGGCATGCGTGGCAAAGGAAAAAAGCTCCTAAATTTTGACTTGGCTAAAGAAGTATATCTTCTTTTGTACAACTCATGGATATTGGGTAAGTTGTTTTGTAAACCTAGAACTATTTTAGTTGATAAAATGAAAGGGATTTAAATGGGTTTCAACCTTTTGAGGCTGATGGTGTTTGTAAATATTTTGTATTTTTGAAATGCCTTCTTGGATAGAGAGTCCATTCAATCGACTTTTTATAGTTCTTTTGAAATGGATCATAGTTTTGTCAATATTTTGAAAATGGATATTAGTTGATAGGAAGATTCTCTATCTTTTTGAAAATGAGGTTTATTCATGAGTTGTACTTAAGTTACTAATACTTCTTCTACCCTTAGTAGTGTTACTATTAGCATATGCACTGTGTCGAGAGACATATAAGTCATTGACATAGGGCACAATTGCTAAAAATTAAACATCGTTGAAACCCGATCATACAAAAGCAATAAATTCATGCAAGCTAATATGATAATCTTATCACTTATCTTTATTTCTGGCTTTATTGTTTCTTTTTATAAGCTTTGTTTCTTTTCTTGACTGGACTTTTCTTTTCTTAGTGATTTTTCCAATGATTTATTTGTTAAAATATGTATGATGGATTTGTTAGATTTCTATGGATAAAAGCCATGTTTTATTGCTTTTTGCTTATGTATCAACACATCAACTATGATACATAATCTTATGAGATAATTACATTGTTTGCCCCTATGTTTCGACAAAGATTTTCTTCACAAAATTCTCATAAGTTTTACTATGAATTATAACTTTCATCCTTGGTTTGAACAATAGTTATAATAAACAAATATTCCTATAATTTATAGAGTTGATTGCATTATTTGTCCATATTCTAGGCAGAGGCTACAAACACCATATCCCTCATAAACTATGGAATAAACTATATCTTTGGCCTACATTATGGATAAAAGATACGAATGAAAAAACTCACAGAGAGATTTTTGGGAAGCTCTGTCTAGAATAGTTGTGGGACCTTGGTAAGTCAATGTTACATACCATTTATGAATTCCTTTGAGGGTTTATATCATAAATTAATGGGGTATATAGGCTATGGATTGATCTGTAATGTTGTTGTCGTCCCAAGTGAGCAACATTGCATTCTTGTATCCTTTGCCCCTATTTTAGACAAAGTTTACAAACTCGAGGACTTAAGGAGATATTTTGGGTGACGTTCTCTAGAAGTTATTGGACCTTGTAAGGTCAATGCTATACACTATTTATGAATTCCTTTAAGGGTTTATATCATAAATTAATGGAATATATAGACTATGAATTGAATCTATAATGGTGTCCTCATCCATGAACCATACTACAGCTTTTAAGACAAATAAGAAGAAATTTTATATCGACTCTTTCCTCAAAGCTAGGGTGGGATCCTACAGGATCAATTGTTGTACCTTACCTCGTAATGACAGCCCAGTCTTTATCATGGGAGCCATATCACACAACATTTGAAAGGAATGCAACTCACGCTTATGTCTCAATATAAGCCTTGTCACAGGGGTGGCTTATGCTTAACAAGTCGGGTTATTGAAGCGGCGACATATTTGATCAGCAACACAATCGGGAGATGTTGTTTTGCTTTCTCTAAGAAGCTATGGGGGTCAATGTAATACTCCACACCATGATACACATATTACTATACATGTGTCACACTTAGAATGTTTAACACATGTCACATAAGTTCTATATGCACATAGGACCACTTAATTGCACATATGTTGATTTGATCATTGACACAACTTTAGAAAGACACCAACAAAACTGTAGAAAGAATTTGTGAGTGAAACTTATACTTTTGGATAGACATGGAAGTCTAGAGTCCTATGCAATAAATGACAAGCAAAATAAACACCAAACAAAAAAGTTAAATGGAATTTACTAAGCAAGGAAAAAAAGGGGTCAAGAACATGACAATTTCTGAAGCTATCCCGGACGGATGACACAACTTCATAAGTCAATATCTATCATTCCCATAAGAATTATCCTACAAATAATAAATGTTTGGAAAGATCTATGAGTCTACTTTCTAATGCGACAAACGGTGAGTGAATTGAAGTTTCCTAGAATAAGTTATGATAATTTTCCTATGCATCTACATCTAGGAACCCACCAATTACATGCTACTATTGTGGAAATTTTGGTCATATGAAAATAGATTGTAGAAAAAAAATGAATGCTAAATCACTTTAAGAAAATCAAAGAAACTTGAACAAGAAGAATCTTAGGAAGAAAGCTTACTCCTAAAGAATAAAACAAGAGAAACTTGAGAAGAAGAAGAAATTGACTCAATCTATAAAAGTAAAACCAAGATATATATGGGTCAAGAAAGATGAACTCAAATGTCTTGTATTCCACATTGCTCTCAGGGCAGCAAATACCTCACAAAGGTATCTTGATAATGGGTGTTCAAGACATATGACGGGTGACAAATCCCTTTTCTCACACTATGTTCCAGGAAGGGAAGGAAGTGTAGCTTTTGGTGATGGAAACACTACCAAGACTATGGGCAAAGGTATTGTTGAAGTATCAGGAGTTCCAACACTTAGAGATGTTCTCTTTGTTGATGGTCTTAAGCATAACCTTCTAGGTGTGAGTCAAATATGTGACTTGGGTTATGATGTAGGTTTCACTAAGGAAGAGTGCCACATAAAGAAGAAGAAGAAATTGTTGCCAAAGGTATTCGCAATGGTGACAATTGCTATATTTTTGGAAGTGGTAATCCAAACACATGCCTCATCACTCAGCTAGATAAGACTAATCTTTGGCATCAAAGATTGAGGCATGTGAACTTTAAGGACTTGTCTAAACTTAGTAGAAAAGACTTAGTACTTGGAATTCCCAAGCTAAGTAGATAAGAAAACTCTATATATAGTGGTTGTCAACTTAGGAAACAAACGAAAGCATCACATAAAAAGTTGACCAACATAAGGACCACTAGACCATTAGAGTTAATCCATATGGATGTAGCCAGACCTACAAGAACAGAGAGCCTTGGGGGAAAAAGGTACTTTATGGTCATGGTAGATGATTTCTCTAGATATACATGGGTATCATTTTTTAGAGAGAAATTCAAAGCTTTTGAAGAGTTCAAAAATCTTTGTATCAAATTGCAAACCAGAAAGGAACTCATAATTAAGAGAATTCGTAGTGATCATGGAGGTGAATTTGAAAATAAAAAATTTGCTATTTTTTTTGTAATGAATGTGGAATCAAACACAAATTCTTCGCACTAAAAACTCTCCAATAAAATGGGATAGCTGAAAGAAAAAATAGGACTTTACAAGACATGGCAACCACCATGCTTTCTAGTGAAAACCTACCTAAAAGGTTTTGGTCCGAAGTCATGAACACCGCTTGATATACAAGTAATAAAGTGTTCTTAAGGCCAAGTACTTCAAAAACTCCATATGAGATGAAATGGCAATAAGATAAACTTGAAGTACTTTATAATTTTTGGAAGTACTTGTTATATCTTGAGAGATAGAGAGAACTTGGGCAAGTTTGATTCTAAAAGTGATGAAAGGATCTTCCTTAGCTATTCATCTAGAAGCAAGGCCTATAGGGTATTTAACAAAAGGGCTTCTAGCATGGAAGAATCTATCAATAGCATCATTGATGATCAACCAAAGACTCAAATCAACAAGGAAGAATAAAAAGAAGAGAATCGTCAAAGCAAACCCAAACCAATTGAGAATGGAACTTTTCATGACTTCGGGAATGAGTCGGAAGGAATAAATGATGAGAATATGAGGCGTCCTATGAAAAAGAGACCAATAAAGGTACACTTTTCAAAGGACATAATTGGAGATCCGGCTAAAGGATTTAAAACTAGAAGACAACTAGAAAATCTTATTAGTCATCTACATTTTATATCAAAAGTTAAGCCTAGGAAAGTAAAAGAAACTCTCAATGATTTAGATTGAATCTTAGCTATACAAGAAGAGCTTAACCAATTTAAGAGGAATGATGTGTGGTACCTTGTTAAGAAACCCAAAGATAAAAACATAATCGGTACCAAATAGATCTTTAAGAACAAGATGGATGAGCATGGAACTGTCATAGGAAATAAGGTATGCCTTGTTGCTAAAGGTTATTCTTAAATTAAAGGAATTGACTTTGAAGAAACATTCACTCCACTAGCCAGACTTGAGTCAATTCGAATCTTGTTGTCCATTGCATACCATTTGAAATTCAAATTATATCAAATAGACATTAGATTGTCTTTCTAAGTGGAATACTTAAAGAAGAAGTACATGTTGAACAACCTGAAGGATTCAAGGATCCTCACTTGCCAACTCATGTATACAGGTTGAAGAAGGAACTATACAGACTAAAACAAGCCCTAAGAGCTTGGTATGATAGATTAACCAAGTTCCTAATGGATCATCAATTTGTTAGGGGGAGTGTTGACAAAACACTCTTCATTAAGAAAAATGATGGTTATATACTTATTGCCCAAATATATGTGGATGATATCATCTTTGGATCAATGGGTAAGGAATTATCATACGGATTTGCCTATATGATGAAGTCTAAATTCGAAATGAGTATGGAAGAAGAATTACAATTCTTCCTCAGGTTACAGATTGAGCAAACATCCGATGGAATATTTCTGAATCAATCCAAGTTTGCAAAGGATCTAGTATCCAAGTTTGGACTTTCGGAGTCTAAACCATTGAATACTCTTATCAATACTAGTGAGAAAATAACAAAAGATATCGATGGAGTCGATGTTGATTCCACCAAATATAGGAGTATTATAGGGAGTTTACTATATCTCACATCAAGTAGACTTGGCATTGCTTTTAGTGTAGGTGCCTGTGCGAGGTATTAGGCAACACCAAAGGAATCTCATCTGAAAGCGGCCAAGAGAATCATTCGATATGTCCATGGGACAATTAACTTTGGTCTCTAGTATCCATTTTATACCACTCCAGTATTAGCTGAATTTTCATATGTTGATTGGGTGACAATGTTGATGATTGTAAAAGCACAAGTGATGGATGCTTTTATGTAGGCAATTATCTAGTCTCATGGCATAATCACAAGCAAAATTCCATATCATTATCAACTGTTGAGGTGGAATATATTGCTGCTAGAAGTGGATGCACACAACTATTATAGATGAAGAAGATGCTCACGGACTATGAGTTGTTGTAAACTATGATGAACTTGTTCATTGACAACTCAAGTGCTATCCAAATTTCCAAGAATCTGGTGCAACCCTCTAGAACTAAACATATAGATATTCAACACCATTTCATTTGTGACTTGATTGAAGAAAAGACAATATCTCTAGAGTATGTTTCAGCTGAGGATCAATTGGCAGATATCCTCACGAAGGCAGTAGACTCAAAAAGATTCAAATATTTTCGAGGATTGATGGAAATATGTTTTATGTGAATACATTCATAAATTACCCTAAAAATAAGTTAGAAATATTCATTAGGAGTAATGAGGGAGAAGCCGAGTAAAAGCCATGGAAATCTAGGATTTTTCCCAAAAAAGATTCCATTTTGGATCCAAGATCAATCCAAACTGGCAGAGCCAATGGAATACAAAATGGGGGTTTTTTTTTATAAAAGGGGCAAAGATCTCAATTCTATCCTAGATCAAACTAGGATCAAATCAAGACCATATTCCTTCTCCTCTCTCTCTCCATTCTTACTGGATTTTCGAATCTCCAAAGCCAAAATCATGTCAAAGTGAGATTTGGGAAAAGGCCCAATGAGAGCAAGGGAGCAACCAAAGTTCCCTAGAACTTCTATCAACTACGGAGCTTTGAGAAACTCCACGGCCTTTTACAACTACAGCTACATTTTCTTAAAGAAGCAGAACTTCATGGAGCAGTATGTGAAGTAAACCACACTCTGCAACTTCATTGTGGACACACAAATTCCTAATGATGGTTGGATGAAACTGGCCGTGATCAAAGGGAATGTGCAACAAGAGGCGGTAAAAATCTTCTATGCCAACATTCACTCTCCTAACTACACTCAACTATCATTCGAGATTGAGGTGTACGGGGTATGGATGCTTATTAACCTAGACCGCATATCATTTCTTTTGGGGATTGCTCTCCTGACGTCTGATCCAACCATCTTTCCCAATGTTGGGATTGATAAAGCTCACATTTTTGAGTTGTCCGAGAGAGAAGGCACAACCTAGTTCAGAAAGCTTCCTATCAGAGAGTGGGATATGGTGCTAAGGGTATTGAACATCATTCTCGTGCACAACCTCCTGCCAGTAACCCATAAGACTGACATGATTGACTATATGGTCCACTTGGTGACAAGCCTGATGGAAGGAAAGTCCATCGATGTCCCTACCATCATGTGCTACGTGATGTTACATGCAACATCAGATAGAGGCTCTAAGCAAGTTCTACCTTATGGGGTGATGATCACCCAAATATTGGAGCAGTATGGTGTTTCCTTTCTAAAGGATGTCATAATCCTTCCACAAGGACTACTGATTGATGACACCACATTCAATCGGATGATGAAGGATGAAGGAGTTAAGAGGAGAGCTGCACTATAGGCGGCTCAGGTAGCTGGAGAGGCAACTCAACCTATCTTAGCACCTATTCTAGTTCCTGAACCTATAAAGGTTCCCCCACCAATTCTAGAGACTACCACAGCTGGTCCCTCTACCTTTACACCTCTAACACCAGAGACATCTACTCCCATTTCAACTCTAGGTATTCCACATGCACCCTCTGCATTGATCTAGGACATTCATCATGACCTCGTACACACGTTTTAGTTTTTTGAGCGCCTTGGTCAAAAGGTGGAGAGCATGGACAAGAGACTAGTCCACATCAAGGGCATAGTTGATCCCTCATGCGTTCAAAAACCAAGGATCATCCTGGACGTACTCGCAAATGATAAGGACAAGGATGATGATGAGAATGATGAGGATGCATAGTGTACCTCTACTTTGTATTGTTTATAATTTTTTGATAGTTCTAGTTTTATTGTAAACTTATACATCATTTGTAAATTAATGGAAATAATAATTTTTGTTATCTCTTTATAGTCTTATTCCTCGTATGCTATTCATGCCTAATTATGCCTTTGGTTTCCATGACAAAAAAGGGGAAAAATTTCTAGTTCTAACAATAAAATGAATTCGAGGGAGAGATAATGAATGTAGGGGGAGATAAGAAAGAAATTGGAAGAAATGTTTAAAACTTCTTAATTCTAAAGTAATATACTTATGGGAGAAGAAGTTACAAAAAAGGAAATTGTTGAAGTTAGGGGGAGCAACTCAACAAAGATTAATGAAACATAGAAATTAATACACCATTAATCTATGAGGCATAAAATGAACTACTTGTGCTCAATTCACATCACTTACACTCATGTTTATCTCATTTTTACTCCATGGGCATCATATGCTTTCTTGTGTGCACATTATACTCTATCATTTAACTGGACTAATCTTGGTTTGAGAAAGGTATATTATTTGTCAAATGAGTTTTAGGATCTTAAAAGCTAAAGCACAATGCAAAAGAAGAGATAAAATGCAAAAACTAAGCATATATCAAGGGGGAGAGCTAAAAGAACCTCACTCAAAGATATATGGCTATAGTTGGTTTATGGAGTCCATGTATTTATTTTCGATGTATTTTATTTATGTATTTTAAGTTTTGTCATGGAATTCCTAAAGGGGGGGATTGTTAATGTAAAAATTGTAAATTCCATGAACTATAAAATACAAGCATTGTATAGACTAGGACATGTAAAGAGTCATGTTAGGGTCTACGAGGTTCTTGTGTTCGAGCTTCATGAAGAGCCATCTCAAGCACCAAGAAGACCTTGAGGAGAGCTAATTGAGAACTTGAAAATCATTTCAAAAGATTCACACTTCACTTTGAGCTCAAAAAGGTAAATTAGGTAAGGTGGCATGGCCACAGTGAATCAAAGGTCAATCAAAGGTTTCCAAAGGTCTACGGACCTTCCTAGACCTTAGAGGGGCAATCCTGAAGTCTCTAAAGCCTTCCTATGCATTTTTGAGGCATTACAAAGACTTTAGATCGATCTAGGATCAATCAAAAACCCCTAGTTTGATCCAACTTATTTGGATCGATCCAATATTGAACCAATGGTTCTCGGGTTTCTGTTTTCTGATATTTATGCATTTGGATCGATCCAAAGTGCTAGAAATGCAGTAACGATCATAGAATCTTACAAAATTTGAATCTAATCAATTGAACACATGAATAGACCATCAGGGATTCTTATGCAGTGGATGGTATATTTTTAAGTCTATTATAAATAGGGATAAGTGCTGAAGAGAAAATCATTGGTCTGGAACGACTTTGAATACCTTTTAAAGCAACTCTGCTCAAACCTTTAGGCTTTTTAAGAGAGATTCTATTCTCCAGCCTTGTTCTCATCAATCCCTATACCTTGATAGGGTAAAGACTAGTCAAAGCCTCCTCTTTACTCTTGTTAAGGCAAATCTTCAAGAGACGGGCTTCAAGAGTTGTCCAAAGGGAAACTCGTGAGGGATTGCTCAAAAAGGGGCAATCCCAAATTGTGGTAAAGGAAAGGTATTATTGCCGGAGACACCGATAATGTAGTGTAACGACTCCAAAATTCACTACCTTATTTAGGTGTGAAATCGAGCCGCTACTAAACTAAATCCGTACAAAATTGGCTATAAATTTAAGTCTTTCACTTGAGCCCGTGATCTTCATGAAATACTTAACCTAACCTTTAAGACAACATAAGCAGCAGAATCATAAACTATAACATCTAACCATAATCTTAAAGATGCAGCAGAAGTAATATCATAAACTTGTACAATCTATACAACTAGCATGTCATCATCTCTAATAGAACATAAGACTGTAAATCTTAAAGTCTAAATCTCTAATATGAAATATAGTTTAAAGTAAATGAAAAACTAATGAAATATGAAGCATTTTCTACATGCCTCCCCTTAGGCCTCAAGGTACTCTAAAAGGCGCACCTACACTAAACCTCTCCTATAATAAAAATGGTATGGATGGGTGAGATCCACGGCTTGTAAGTAGGTATACAAAACCTACTACGAAAATTGGACGGGTAAAGCATGAATCCTTCAATACAAAATACCATGTATATCTTCATATAAGATATATATCAATTCTAGTGTATAGGCATGTGCTAGTGTACATACATCATCTATTAGTCATCACGAGATTTAAAAATTTATAATCATGATTCTTCATGTAAAGACTAGGCATTGCAATTCACATGTTTTTTTTTTCATGGCATTCCTCTAACATCCACATATGGCAATATACATGGTTTTACCTACATAGGGCATTCTTCTCATAGTTATATATAGCAATATACATGATTCTATCTATACAAGGCATTCTTTTCATATCAACAATTGGTAATATACATGGCAATATGTATTCACCATCACATGGTAAATATTTCATAGTTCATCCATAGTGAAAGTACCTAATGTATATTTCAATAAGTAATTCTATTCATTTTTCAAGCACAGACTATACTTTTCTAATATGGGTATGCATATTCAAATTACGTCAAGCTAAGTATGAGTAATTCTTGAGTAATTAACAATCATAATAACACATTTGTATAATAAGACATATAAAATTGTACTTTTATATTCAATAAATATATCCTTACCTTAGTACTTAATCATTCACCGTTTTACTTGTTATTTATCA
>JAOXJP010226752.1:0-11427 GCA_025762735.1 Platanus orientalis | reverse complement strand
CTTCCACATTTATTGGTTCAGCTTCATGTTCCATAATAGTAGGCTTGGAGTCAACAACTTCCGCAACATGATCCTCATCCTCACCCTCCTCACTAGTTGCAGGCTTGCCTTCTTCATTAGACAACTCTAGTTTGAACAAGGTTCGATCTGGAGGTTTACTGGATTCTATCTTGGACTCTTCCTTAATTACATCAAAGCTCTTTTCAGTCTTTTTATTTGTGGAATTCTGAACACTTTTAGTTACAATAAATGACACCTTAATAGGCTTGAGGTGGAGACGATACCATACATTATAGTTTTAAAAGTCGTAACACTTAGTCTCCTTATTAAAAGTAACTTTTCTCTCAATCTACCGCATGCCTAAAATCATTGGCGTGTCAGTTAAAAGGAAATCACGCACTAGACACTTAGCACTGTCGAAATAGTCTTTGTCATAGCTGAATTGAATAAAAGCAACACAGTCCTTAACATACGCACAATATTCTAGATTTTCTGGATCTTACAGAAACTCGTCAACAAAAGATGTAGAGATAAGGTTTTGATCACTCCAGGCACTAATCGCTATTTTAGCTGTCTTCCCAGAAGGGAAAACGAACTTAGTATTCCCTACAAGAACCATTTTATCTCTTTAGTGATTCCATAAATTCCAAGGTTCAGGGTTCTTTAAAAAAATTCAAGGTTTAAACCCTTTTCCAAAATTTTAGGGTTTAGGCCTTTCCAGGATTTTAGGGATTTGGCCATTTTCTAAAATCTCAAAATTAAACTCTTCCAAAACACCCTTTCCGGCTTTCCAAAAATTTCAGGGTTTCCCAGGATAATAACTAGATAAGGATTAGTTGTAATTTGGCTCTGATACCAAAATTGATGCAGCACAATAGAGATGATACCAAAGATGATGTAGAATGATGACCAAGAATATCAATAAAATTCGAAGTGATGTAGCGAAAATAAGAAAAGAGAAAAAAAATAAAAATAAAAGATAAAGACCTGATTCTTGTATATAGGGACCATCAAAAGGAAGTTCGCCATAATGCGATGTCCAAGTCGTCTATAATTAAGCAATCTGCTCTAGTGTCAAAATCCCATAAGGATAGTAGAGAAGGTACTAGTATGAGAGGTAGAAGAGTTGGGGGAGCTGCTCATGCTCCTGATGACAAAGAACAACTCAAATGTGAACATTGTGGTCCCCACCACACCAAGGAGACATATTGGGATCTTCATGGCTAGCCACCAAAGCAATTCTCTCTCTCTATCTTGATAAATAAGGAAATATATTGAAAAGAAAGGCAGAAGCAAAACTGCATGCACAAGTACAACAAGCTAGCCCCACCCCCACAAACAAGTGGGAGCAGTTCTCTCATTCATTTACTCGCGGCTCCTTTTGAAGGAATCAAGTAGGTAGTTGTACCAGTGGTCGTTCTAGTGTGTATTCTGACATGACCTCACCCATTAAGTTGGTGTCGACTACTCCTTCCCCCTCTGAGATTGATCGTCCATGTAAGGAATTTGAGTCACTTCGTCATGACTCATTTCAAGCCTTCCAGGATAACCTCGACCACCACCTTTGCCCAGTCATGTACATATGCCTCACCACTTGTTGCCTCTATTCCTACCTCTAATAGTCTTTAGATTATTTATTCAGGGACCTCTCACCACATAACTAGTATGCCCTCTCTTTCCTCTACTTATCATCCTTGTTCTAGTATAGATAAAATTAAAATTGTTGATGGTACATTATCCTATTGATTGTAAAGGAGATATATCTGCTACTTCTCGTTTTTTGTTATTGTCAGTTCTCCATGTTCCTAAATTTACTTTGAACTTGTTATCCATTAACCATCCCACCAAATCTTTGGATTGTATTGTCACCTTCTTTCCTTCTTATTGTGTTTTTCAAGATTTAGTGATGAGTCTGACAATTGGACAAGGACTAGAGGTAGACGAGATGTATTTGCTAGATACTATGTCTTCGATTGCCTCTCCAATTCAGCAAGTATCAGTAGAAAAATGACATACTAGTGGTCATTTTCATGATGTGTATTGTAGTGGCATTATCGCTTTGGCCACCCTTCTTTGCTTTTATTGCAAAAGATGTTTCCTTAGTTGTTTACCTCTTCTTCGGTTATTAAATGTGAACCATGTGAATTGTCTAAACATTGTAGATCAGTTTGAAGTACTCGAAGTGCGACTCCATTCTTTCTTGTGCATTCTGATGTGTAGGGGGACAGTCCCTACCATTTCCATATTTGGCTATTGATACTTTTTTACTTTTGTTGATGATTACACTCACATGTTGTAGTGTAAAAGTGATGTTTTTTCAGCCTTTGCATCTATCCACAAGATGATTATGACTTAATTTGATGCCAACCTTCGAATCCTCCGAATTGATAATGAAGGAGAGTATCTTTCCACTATCTTTTCTTTGTATCTCACTGAGTTTGGTAATATTCACCAAATGATGTGTCCTAGAAATCCTAAACAAAATGGAGTAGCAAAGAAGAAGTACCGTCATCTTCTTAAAAGTACTCAGCCCTTGATGTTCACTATGCATGTCCCATAAACCTTGTGGTCCAAAACCCTCCTTACTGCTACCAACCTGATCAACAGGATGCGCTCTCATGTTCTTGGTTCAAATCTCCTTCCTCCTTGTTCTCTTAATCCTGACATCTACTTCTATTCATCATAGTGTATTAAATGCTCTTTCTTAACCCTCTTGGAAGGCTATAATGGACGAAGAGATGCAGGCTCTTGAAAAGAATAATACTTGGGAGATGGTAGACCTCCTCGAAGGAAAAGAGACTGTTGTATGCAAGTGGGTATTTACTGTAAAACATAGATCAGATGGCTCAGTGGAAAGGTATAAGGCACACTTTGTAATCAAAGAATACACCCAGACATATGGCATTAATTATCATGATAGCTTTTTTTATATAATTATTATCATTATCATGATAGCTTCAATAGTAAAGATGAACA
The DNA here is from genome assembly GCA_025762735.1 of Platanus orientalis. Lineage (NCBI taxonomy): Eukaryota > Viridiplantae > Streptophyta > Magnoliopsida > Proteales > Platanaceae > Platanus > Platanus orientalis. The sequence goes on along the minus strand of JAOXJP010226752.1, from coordinate 8,451 downwards.
CAGTGACAGTTCTTATGTCCCTTGTTATCCACCATGGATAGTCACTATTACAACTTGATGTAAAGAATGTCTTTCTACATGGTGATCTCGAAGAAGAAGTCTATGTGTGACCTTCGTACATTCAAAACTATGTAGACTGAAAAAGGCATTGTATGGCCTTAGGCAATCGCTATGAGCATGGTTTGAGAGATTTCGTCATGTTATGGTTTGGTGTGGTTAAAGCAAAGAAGACTTAAAAGTAAGTTGGCATAAGAGTTTGAGATTAAGGATTTGGGTTAATTGAGGTATTTTTGGGTATTGAGGTCACCAGGTCTACGGATAGACTCTTTGTCTCCCAAAGGATGTATGTTCTTGATCTTCTTAAGATTGTTATGATAGGCCGTAAACCTTGTGAGACCCTGATTGATCCAAACCACAGGATGCAAGAAGATGAGAGTGATTGTTTCAGTACCATTGGGGTGTATCGGCAATTAGTAAGCCGTCTCATATGTTGTGAGTGTGGTAAGTTAGTTCATGCAAGCTCCCAAAAGGACTCACCTAGATGCTGTCTACCAGATCATTTGATATTTGAACAATTGTCCAAGGAAAGGTCTTCTACACACCAAGAGATTATCTTCGAGTAAAAGCTTACATCCACCTATGAATACTATACATATGTAGGTGGAAACTTAGTCACATGGATAAGAAAGAAACAATTAGTTGTAGCAAGATCTAGTGTTAAGACAGAGTTTTATCCTATGGCCCATGGTGTTTGTGAGATATTGAGGCTAAAAACTTTATTAACTGAACTAGGCTTTCCCCTGCAAGGATCTATGAGTCTATACTGTGATAACAAGGCTACCATTAGAATCTCTCACAATCCAATTCAACGTGCTAGGGCTAAACAAGTTGAAATGGATCGGCACTTCATCAAGGATCATGTGAAATCCAGCAACATATGTACTCCTTTTTTCAAGACAAAAGACCAACTTGCAGGTGTCCTTACTGAAAGACTAAGAGGGACTTGGTTCTCTTATATTGTTAGCAAGACGGGAATGTGGGACATTTTCTCCCCAGCTTGGGGGGGGGGGGGGGGAGTGTTGGAATGCATATATAAATTTGAGGTATAAACTTTTACCCAAAGGGCACCATTTTATTTTTATTTATATTTTTATACCAAACAAAAAACCAACAATTTAAAAAAAAAAAAAATAACAATATATAGGTGGGTAGAATATACTTTCATTGAATTTCTCCTCAAAACGTATGTCTCTCTTCTTATTCTACTTCTTCTTCTTCCTTCTTCACATACATAAAACCCTAAACTTGTCTTCCCATCAATTCTACATTAAACCACTGATATTAGGAACCAAATGGTAGCAGTTGCACATCTCAGATCAGCATCAGGAAGATCAGTCATGAATGAGCAGTTAAAGGGGAACAAAGATATCCGCATTAAGTGGAATAGACAATCTGTTTCATTTTAGTTTTTTACTTTTGATTTTTTAATGTTTTCATGCAATATAATTATCCAAAAAAAAAAAAAGTTTTCATGCAATATATGTTTTACTTTTTTTATCTATTAAGATTCTTTCGGATGCTCCACAGAAATCCTAACCCTAACTTTATTCAACTCATCTCTAATTCTCTTGCTGATCTTTTTGAAATTTAATATATGTTTGTTCTTTTGACAATCTCTGGTTTTTAGCTATGGACATCTTTCTAAGGGATTTCTATGCTTGAATCTACACTTATTTTAAGGGGCGGGCTAGCCGGTAACAAGCTTTTCATTAACACGGTAATTATTTGGGGGTAGCCAAACCTAAGCAGGCTTAGGGTGGGTTTAAGTAAAGTAGGATTGGGTTTGGATTGACACTGATCTACCCATTGTTATCCATATGGAAAAAACTTTAAGGTCCATATGGACGAATGCACAATTGTGATTTTGGTAAAACATAACTATTAAAGGCATTGTGACATTCAAAACATTGCAGTTTTGCATACCTAGGGATGCTATTGTCAGAATTCTATGTGCTAGCTAGATGCACCATATTTAAATCTGTGGATGAGATAGGCAATTAAACCATTGCTTTATAGACATAATGTGCTCCTGAATGGATCACAAGGGAATTATCTCATGCCAAGAGATTATGCAATCCTAACTTTTCCCATAAGCTCAAAGATGGCATTGATTAGGTCCCAAACAGTCTCGAAATTTGGGCCCAAAAGACCACCTTTAAATCCTGCTTCTCTTGAATTGTGGTCTTTGAATCAGAACCAACATGATGCACTTCCAAATTAAGAAAATAATACAAATAAGAAAACTGAGAAAGAGCGCCTCTTCATGCTTGAGCATAAATATATCATAAAAATATAATTATTGCATTACTACAACCTGGATGATACTGATTAAGAAACTCCAGAGAATTTTTCAGAAAAACTTCACCCAAATTATCTAAAATTGAAGAAATGTCTATGAGAAGGACGCAAGAAATATTACCCTTTCCCTAGAAGTGTAGGCAGTGTTGCCAACTGAGGCAACTGCATTTGCACTTGTAAATTTGGAGCAGTTGCAGAACTTCCACTTGGATAAGGGATATATGTTCCAGGTGCTTGATCATTACTGGATCCAGCCATCTGCTCAAATCCCGGGTAAGACTGCTGCTGCCCGTTTGTCTTGTATTTTCACGAAAAAAAGAATGTCCAAGCAATAATGTTAGATTCCATAAGTGTTAGAATGGCACTAATAGATTCTAAAATGTTCATACCAAAAAATTATTGTTTATTTCTCCAGCATTTAGCCTCTTGTTATCCCATTCATTAACAAATTCCTCCGATGCCAACCGTTTTGTTCCAAGAGCTTCATACCAAAAAAGAGTAAATCATCAGTTTCACAAAACATTCAAGATGTTATAGGAACCACTATATCCTTCAAAAATAATAACCCACCGCATTTACACAAAAAGATAAGAAGCTTGATGACCATCATACAGCTACCCCAGGATCACAGTAGTCACGAAAACCAAAATAACATTACACCAATATACTGGTATGTAAATGGTTTTGTCGACCTTGACACGATGAAATTAGACCGTTCATGCTAATGTACATATGCACAATTTCTCTATTAAAAAAAGCACCATGTGAATATTGAGAAACATAGAACGTGACAGCACATTGATAGTGAGATATAGTTTTGCAACACTAGGATTCAAACTATAACTCGCTTCTAAATATCTATTATAAATTTTTAACTGTGAAATCCACTTGGTAGAATAACTGGAAGCTCTTAATAAGAAAATATAACAGAAACAGAAAAATCAAATGCAATGGCCCTTCTCCAATGTACCTACCTCATAAAGTAAAGATGAAAGTGTTTATGGTAATGAAGACATAAAGACCCACAAAAAAGGAAGCTAAGAAAGGAGAGAATCCAAAGAGTGGACTTTTGAAAGGCCATAACATGATGTATAAGTATTCATAAGTGACAAGAAGACACCAAAGCTTCAAAAAGAAAGCTAAAAAAAGAGAGAATCCAAACAGTGGACTTTTGAAAGGACATAACATGATGTATGAGTATCCCTAAGTGACAACAAGACACCAAAGCTTGGATATCACTGCAAGAATATCAGCACATATCCACCAGAAGCTTAATAAAACTCACCTAGAAGCACAAAAGGAAGCCATACCTAATTTTGTTTCAAAAGAAGTGAAAAACAAAAGCATTTTAACTTAACAAAAACAGTGCATTTTTTGGACAGGAATCCTGATGCTTTCTGCCAATCTATATGTTTCTCTGGTGATGGACAAAAGAAAATCCAGATGCACGAACAGGTGACAATATGGTAACATAATTTGAGACAAAAGCATATTTACTTATTTTCAGTATGAAAGAACACGAGCAAAATCCTGATGCACCCTGTTTAACATTATTCTTATCTTATCTAAAAAATACGTAGTCAAAAAACCTACTTACTTGGAAACAAATCTGTGACTGCTGTATTCACCACCGAAGAGGGTGTGCTAGATGGTATAGAAGCGTTGCATTTTTTACACTGAACCACACACAGAAGACATGGGTCATATATATCTTGTCCAGAAAAGAAATGTCTTCAAGAAGTTCACACATTATGAAGCAATAAGCTGGATATGTTTAAATTCAAGATATGTATGCTTCAATATCTTACCTGTGCACGAGATGAGTAGTTGTGGAAGCCACAGTTGCATATCCAATCACCATTTCGCCATCCCTTTGGAACCGCAAGAAGCTGATTCCCATTGTTTGCATATGGAAATCCAACACTACTATTGCCACCTAAGGGCCAACCAGAAGCCAACTGAACTCCGTATTTATCAGCCACTCCAAGTGACCAATTAGGGTTCAATGGAAGTGACTGTTGGTGAGCAGAATTGCCTGTTATACCCATATTCAGCTTCAGTCCCAGTCCTCCCTGTGCCCTGGCAAAATAATGTGCATAAGTTTGGAGAGAAGCTCCAGGCATTGCAATTGCTGGCATTGCTGCTACCTCCTTTGGTTGCCCGCACTTTTTGCACTTTTCTCTCGACGCATAATTGTTGTTACTGCAACCTAGTGATCCATCGCCACACAAACCCAACCAACGGTACAGCCCGCAGAGACAAGGAAGCCCAGTATACGCACACCAACCAGCCCCATCCCAAACCAGAAGACACACACACAAAACACACACCACTCAACCCAAATTGCAAGTTCCTAATCTCAGCTTGACATAGAACAAGCTATCAAATATGCAAACTAAGTTGTCAAATTAAAGACAGGAAGTTTTCATACTTTCTATCAGTAATAAACTGCATATGTTTCAATCACTCATTAAATGAAGCAGATAAGAGCCTTCAGTTTTCCACTGGATTTCATGTTTATCATATACAGTAAATTCAATTTGTGAGTGTTATGCAAAAGGTCCTCAACTAGTTAACATTTTAGTGGCATATCACCAAGTATGATGAATCATCTCTTCTGTAATTGAGATCAATCAGTGACAGATAGCTAGCTGAATGCTAGAATGCATATTTAAATTCTTTTAGGGAATATATATATATATATATATATATATATATATATATATATATATATATATATATATATATATGAGGACATTTTATTCAATTACCCAATGTATGATATTCTTATAATTTACAAAGATGGTCACTAAAACTCATAGTGAAGGGAAAAAATACACAATTATTATATATACTCCAGAGAAGTGAAGTTGATTTGCACCTACAAGTAATGATCCATCAGTAAATACCTACATGATGTGTGTGCTTTGTTTTCCACAAAATTAAATTGTTAAATCTAGCTTAAATCCAACAAAACAATTGGAGAAAACCAGATACGAATTGGTTGCAATGTTTTGTGATCCCTCCATAACTAAAATAATTGTTCATTTACTTCCTTACCTATTTAAAGTGTATCACTGTTAATCATATCTACATGATTATATTTTGTTTCTTCTGTACATGTCTTGATGACAGATCAAATAACTGCTTCATGTCTGTCACCAGTTCATGCCCAGGTTAAATGGGTTGTGGCTGGAGCATAACAAACCAACTCCACCCTCAGTATGTTTTATTGTATATGGACCTTCCAATATTTCCAAGATGTCCCTTCACCTATTATAAATGAAGACTACCCTTGCCTGATGTCTTTACCATTTCATTATTACAAGCTCAAAATTCCCCATAAATTTTCTCAAATATAGTATTTTATGATCAAACCACCAGCACTAGAAATCAATTTTCACATCTTTTCTTTTTTATGAATTTATTTTTCACATACTTTTTTGTTGTGTTTTTCTTAATGTGAGACTCCTGGAATCATAAACCAGATTTCATGTATAAACAGTCCAGCATGAGCTGCACAATCTTTATGTCAAGCAGGTTTCAATGCTTTAAAGTACAAGCAAAGCATTTCATCAATGGAACAGGTAGAATCATTGTCTGATGCAAAATAGTTCCAACTTCAACGTGAAGCACCAAAAACAGGCATGCATAGGGAGAAGGATTTTGTCCACCTCCCTTAACAGACGCTTGGTCTGCTGGGTGTCAGGAGGCGGACACATCAGCACCGAAAAGTGATAAGTGCCCCCCAAAAAGTGTATATCACTTTTCGTCACTGACATGTCTGCCCCCTGATGCCCAGCAGACCATGCGTTTGTTAAGGGAGGCAGACAGAATCCTTCCTCCATGCATAGCTTGATGCCCTCAACTTCTGAATCCTTCACCAATTGTCATAGAGGTCCCTATGTCGGTTTGCAAAGATTTTGGCAGAAAATTAAAGAAAGTGTGAGAAAATAATTTTTTTCTAGGTAGAAGGTCATGTTTCACAATTGGAAATGGATCTCCTACACCCAATTTTTCTGTTCCTACATGGCCTCACAGACAAATTTGGGTGTAGGAGATCCTTTTCCAATTGTGAAACATAACTTTTGCCAAAATATTTTTAAACTTTCTCACATGTTCTTCAACTTTCAGTCAAAATCCTTGCAAACAGACATAGCCGAATCAGCTAGAGCGTCGTTGAAGCTCGTATTAGAGAATTTACTTGCATAAAATTCCAATCAAACCTAGAGACCTAATTCCAACCTGATAAAACTAGCTTATTCAACACCATCGAGATCAGTTTTTCCCAGTATAACCTCTATAAAATAACGAATATGCAACAAATTCTACAAATCAGGTTCGGAACTTATGCTCCATGATCACTATGACTATAAATCTAAAATTTTAAGAGAGATGATATTAATTTTTTTTTATTTTTTATTTTTAAGTTCATCCGAAAACCAATTGAAATATAACGATTAGGGGTCAAATCTTATCCATTTGAGAATACGAAATTATTACTTGTGCCATCGAGATTCATCGATAATATCCCAAATCTCAATATAAGAGAAAGAAAGTAAAGATATAGAGAAGGATCTCACCAGTGCAGATCCAATCTCCGATACGAGGGAGCCATTTGGAATCGGCGGGGGTTTTGGTGTCGACGAGAAGCCGAGGTTGTTTACATCTATTGCAGAAGGATCTGAATGCGTAGTTTCTATTCCGGCATCCGCCGCACTCCCAGTCCCCTTCTCTTCCTTCCCCCATTTTTCCCACTTTTCTGAAACTGATTGGTTGACGAGAAGAATCAAACTTTGAAGAATCTTAGACTGGAGCGGTGTGGATGGGTAGGGAGAGACACTGAAAAGGGGGGGGCGACCAAAGTGAACGATCTTCGATGAGGACGCTATACTAATGAAATTTGAACCAAGGTACCGTCCTTCTCATCTCATCAATCAATCACGTTCGAACCGACGAGCATCTCGCGGACTTTGACCCTCGGTCTCCCTGGAGAAAGAGGGTCTCAATGGGTTGAGCTCTTGTCTTGTCGGGTGGCCCGCTGGCCTCTGGACTAGTATATCTTGAGAAGATTGGGCTGGGGGCGAGCTGAAAAAATAGGTGTCCTTTGCACACATCCAAGCCAATGACCCGTGAATCAACAGACTCAATGCCGCATCATTGATCACTGCATACCATATGTTTCACATCTTAAAGGGGGATACTCAAAAATTAAAAGATATGGGCCCAAATAGAATGAACGGTGGAACATGATTTGAATAGCCCATTCTAAGTAGTTGGGATAAGGCTTTGTTTGATTGAGTATAAGGCTTTGTTTGATTGAGTTGTGTAGGCACAATGGGAACAACTATGATATTTTATGTGATGGGATATGAACCTAAAATTAGAGATGCAAATGAGTCAGATTCGATTTGGATATTAGTATATTTGAATCCGGCTCATTTATTTCACATATATCCAAATCCTATTATTATCTTATGGATATTTGAAAAGTATGGTTGTATTTGTATCCATTAAGTTTATCGAATCTCGAATAATAATCGGGTATATTTGAATATTATAATCGGGTATCAAATCTATAATTGAATATCCAATTAACAAATATCCGGATATTAGAAAAACCTAAAATTCAAAGTGCACAAATCAGAAACGCGTTCTGTTAGTTTAAAAAAATCACTAGAAGAAAATTGGGGGTGAAAAATGTCACCTAAACCTTCTTGCTTCTTTATAGAGTTCTACAAAAATAGTGTGAAAACATTTGCCGTGAAATTCTAGGAGCTTCGCAAAATAATAGAAAAACTGAGCAACAATACAGTAGCCTGAAAAGTTAGTCACTGTCACTTGAGATGTTAGAGCCACCATTGCCTGAGATTGAGTGTTTGAGTCGAGACCGAGATGATGAGACCTGAGAGTAAGTAGCCAATAGTGAAACCTAAGAGTGAGAATAAATAGCTGACGTCAAGACCTGAGATTAAGAGTGAGAATGAATAGTCGAGTAAGGTTAAAAAGAAAAAGAAAAAATATTTTATATGAAAACTTAGGGTTTTAGTGTAGACTGTTAGATTGGTTTTGATCCAATGATCAATATATATA
>JAOXJP010226751.1:0-11427 GCA_025762735.1 Platanus orientalis | reverse complement strand
AGGACAAACCCTAATATCTTTCAAAAGCATCAATAGGACTTTGAGGGTCCACATTTTAGAACTCCATCCATGTCATCGGTAGGTTTTCCACCTCCTGTAAGCTTTTTTGCAGTAAAGCATCACAGTTAAAAAAATTACCATTTTACCCTTTTGCCTTCAAAGGCTTAATACTCACTATTTGTCATCCAGATCTCTGAATCTCTCAGCCTACATAAGTCTTCCAGTCATGAAGCATCATAGGCAAATAATTCATATTTTCACCTTTTTTGACCCGCAGGTAAAAAATTACCATTTTACCCTTTCTACTCAAAGAATGACCCCTGAACCCTCAAAGGACCCTTAGAACCTCTCCTGTGGTCCAAATGATGTAATTTTAGATCCTATGCACCCCCAAGTCTCTCTTCTTCTAAGGGCCTATTATAAGTTAGACACTACTCAAGAACGACAATAGCCAATCTCTCAATCTATGATAACCCTAACCAAGAAATGACCCTTGTCAGAGCTCTTAGAAAATCATCCGATCTCTAAATTCAGAAAGGTCAGTAGCCATATCTCAGCCTCGGCCATAGCTTCAAATCTCTAGGTCTGAGAAGAGAGTTTCAAAGTCTTGAACCTTTATGAAATCTCAAATCTTCCCAAAAGTTCAAAAGGTTTTTTTCCCACTTTTTGCTCTTTCTAAGCTAGAATACTCTCTAAGCCTCCAAATTTGATCAGTCGGTGTCCATTTCTTCAGAATCGCGAGGCCTTCGAAAAGCTGTCTAAGGAGCCACGGCTTTCGTAAAGTCCATCTGCCAAGATTCCATCAAATACTCCAAAAAGCATGAAAAATTAGGTGCTCAAACGATTCCTAGGGGAGGACCAAAAATCAGAAATTTAGATAGTCAGTGGCCACTCCACTGTAAATTCAGAGCCTCAAAACTATCAAAACTACACTAATTTGCAGAAAATCCAAGGTCCAAATAGTCATTTCTATCCAAACCTAGAAAAAGTGCGTTTTATCTGTATTTGGCACGGGAAATGCCCTTAAAAGTTTTTTCGAGCTCAGAATATAGCAAGGTCAGGGCCATTTTATCATAATCTTCCCTGTCCTTAATAAAGCATTTCATAAACCCCTAATTTAGGCAATAATATGTCATTTAATTCCATTCAGCTTCAGGTAGCTACAAAAACCTAATTTGTTCAAGTGACTCTGCTTCAGAAAGCTCTCAGTAGCTGCCCAGGAATCCAACAGCCAATCTATTAACTTCTGTAGCTCCGAGACTCCTTGAACTTCGAATCCCCCAGATATGACCCAATGCAACATTTTATAGAAAAATCAACAGCATCTCATGTATAGTTTTTTTTAAACCGCTTAAAAATTCATTTTTGACCTAATTTCTTGCATAGGTACCATAATGTGGCTTAGTCAGAAGATGTGAATCACCTTGATTTGACCCCTTTACTCTTTTCTTAATTTGGTTTTGACTGAACCAGTGTGACCAAAGCATCTGTGACCTTCGAGATTGACACTGACTGAGTTGACTTCTGAGCTCAGGAGCTCACACGGAGTGACGACAGTGATAGGGTTTGAAAAATTCAAAAATCAGATATTTTTCAAGGTTAGCCAAAAATGAGATATTTTGTATTTAATGCAATCTCATCTTTAGCTAACCTCCCACACCCCTTGGATTTGGATCCCTTGATTCTCTCTCTCACCCACCTCTCTTAGATCCCTATCTTGAGTTTTAAATCCCTAGAGACTCAATCAAACCCCCCCACTTAGCATCCAACCATTGCACCCTTGAAAAAGGTGACAAATGGGATTACCCTAAAAGGTACCTCCCATGCTCCCTTCCACCTCACTAATCTATGTCAAACAAACACAAACTCATCCCCACCATTCACCTTATTGCAGCCAAGTTCATCCTCACCCTTTACCTTATTTTCACATGCTTTAATCCTAGCCTTCCACCCATTAGATTTTATATTAAATCCTAACCCTAAACTAAATCTAAGATAAGGATCATCCCCACCCTTGATCCTCTCCATCTCTATCTCTAATATCATCATCCATTCCATCAAATTGGGGCTATAAATAGCCCCAATTTCGTGGTGAACAGGGTTGGCAACGGCAAACCCTAACCTAAGAGCAAAAGAGGAAGAAGAAGAAGAAAAACCCTAAATCTACCCTAACCCTTGGCAAGGTAAGCCTAACATTTTCTTCTTTTCATGTTATGTACTTCAATCCATGTCAAATAGTAATTATTATGTTGTCCAATTTATGTTTGAGCTTTGCTCAAAATCGGGTATAAGGTAGAGGTTCAACAACCTCTATCTTGCTCTTATTTTCAACTAGTTTTATTACCGAATTTTGTTAATTTTTGTGTAGGGATTCTTGAGCCCAATTTTTAGTATGTTAGACTAGACACATGTAGGCCTGTCTGTATTTAATTTCATGATTTTTTGAGTTGTGGAAGGCCTTGAGATGGCCCCCCAAACAGACCCCAAAAAATGTGTCTTTTGAGACCCAATTTTGGAGAATATTTGTTGATTTTATTGTGAATTTTCCATGTATGATCTTAAGATAATTTTTTTATATGTTATTTATATATGTATTTCCTGCTAGCATACCAAATTTTAGATTTTTTAACACCCCAAACGGGTCCAAATGGCTGAAAAAGGGTTGCTAGATTTTGGTCTCAGATCTAACACCTATTTTTAAGGGAATTAAAAAATAGGAGTTGGGAAAACTGGCGTATGGAAATCAGGCACCAGACCAAGTATGGGCTTATTATATATGGTTGGAAAGATCTTTCTCTCGTCTTTCTAAATTAACCAACCATGCCTAAATCTGAGTTTTTTTATGAGAGACATGCCCTCCGGAGTGCGGGCTGTCCATACCCAACGCCTGCTTTTTATTCTGTTAAAAAACAGGCGTTGACAGAAAACTGGCGTGTGAATAATCAAGCATTAGAAAAGTATAGGCTTATTATATATGGGTGGAAAGATCTCTCTCTCTTCTTTCTAAATTGACCAACCATGCCCAAATCAAAAATTTTTAAAGAGAGATATACCCTCTGGAACACAAATATTCAACCTAAAGCCTGTTTTTTAATAGACGTTAGGTAAGTATAGGCTTAAACAGGTGTAGACAGCTTAAACAGGCGTCAGTTTAAAAAATAGATGTTAGGAAAGTATAGTCTTATCATATATGGTCGGAAAGATCTCTCTCTCTCTCTCAGCTTTCAAAATTGACCAATCATACTCAAATCTGAATTTTCTGAAGAGAGATATGCCCTTCGGAGTGCGAACTGTCCAAATCCTAAAAAAAAAACATTGACAGCTTAAACAAGCGTCCGTTTGGAAAAAAGATTTGGTAAGCATAAACTTATTATATATGGTTAGAAAGTTCTCTCTCTCAGCTTTCCGAATTAACCGACCACGCTCAATTTCAAATTTTGTGGAGAGAAATATGCCTCCCAGAGTACAGAGTGTCCGAACCCAACACCTGATTTTTGATAAATTAAAACTTAGGTGTTGACAGGAAATGTAGGCATTGGAGAAATTCAGGTGTTGGGATCTGGGACCCACCCCAGTGAACCTTAACCTTCTCTAAAGCCTATACACAGGCAACTAACACCTCAAGATTCATCCATGTGCTTAGGCACCCTTGTGGGCCCTATTTACAGGCGTTAGGATGAATTTCAGGTGTTAGACCCGTGAAAGCCAAATGAAACCCAACTTCAAACCAATCCATTCTATAAACATAATTTAGGATACCTTCATTACAAATATTTCTTTCAACTTTCCCAATTATCAAAGTACAGTTGATTATATACTTGTAATTTTCAAGTGTATTAGATACCCAAACTTTACTTGGGAGACAACAACTAAGTAGTGGTTGTTACGTCAGCGCGACCAGGTCGAGTCAACCTACCTATTCACTACATTTCAATCTATCCCGACCTATTACGATCTTCACCTTACCTTAGGGTCATGTCATAATGGTTAGCGACCCAAAGACCTTGAGACTTGGCCATAACCCAATTAGGTTATCAAAACCATGCAAATTGGTATAACATAGTCTTGACCTCCGTTTAGCTAACTTGTTTACATTTTGCAGTGGTGCGGAGTACTCTATAAGTATACAAATAATCTAAAATGAATCTACCTTACATCACTCTCACAGTCAGACGTACTTGACTACCAAGATTGACACACACAACAAACCCCTAGAACTATATACAGTTTGATCCCAACAAAACCCTAGGATCACACTGAACCATAAGATCGGGTATGTAGGCAGCTTGGGACTATGTCTCAGGTACAATTGTAATGATCACACCATGGGGTAGTCCAGACCAATAACATTATATATAACAAGCATGGAATTTAGCATAATTTAAAATGTGTATGAATGAGAGAAGTCGCCCTAAAAGGGTGGGTATTTGGGGTGCCTAACACCTTCCCCAAATGCAACTAAACAACTTATCCTAAATATCAGGAACTCAGACTACTACAAAGAGTCAAACCCCTAGACCTCTGAGTCTAGACTTCTCCTCTTCACCCGAAGAGGAGAACCGATGTCCAACTTCATCGGTTAACCCCGAGTTGGTGGCTACTCCAAGAAAAGCCTAACCCTCCTGTAAAAGGGTTAGCGACCTTTCACGCACCGACATCATGAGCCAAAGAGTGGGCCCGAAAACCACTGGCGGGCGGGGGAATCTGAACCCCTCCCGAACGCCGATGTCCACATACATGAAGCCATAAAGGCTAACCCACAAAGGGATCTCTGGGTCTAACGAGGGACAACTCACAGAAAGGGTCTTTGGGGTTATGTCTAGTCAACCCATATTAGGGTTTAACAATTGATTTAACTATTTTAGATGAGGAAGAAAAAGAAGCCACAAAGGGAGATAAAGAAGTTGCCACCACTGATGGGACTGGAACTGGCGCACGGTTAGTATCCTCAGCAGGGACTAAATTCTGGCCCCCATCGCAATCGACCCCGAGACTCCCGACCACACGTGACTCCCGTATATATTTCCCGAGGTAACCGAGTCAACATCTCCTGAAACCACCAAGACCCTCGGGACATATTTCCCGAGGTGACCAAGTCAACATCTCTTGAAGCCACCAAGACCCTCGGGACATATTTCCCTAAGTGACTAAGTCAACATCTCCCAAAGCCACCAAGACCCTTGGGACGTACTTGTTGAGAAGTCAGACCCAGTCTCTTTCGAGACCACCAAACGAATAAATCCTGGAACCCCCAAATGTGACATGAACCCGACCTAAGGCACTCGTATAAGGAATAACACCACGCGTCATTCACGCTAAACAACAAGAGAACAAATAATATCTTTTATATTGTCAAAGAAGTCAACTCATATTCAACCACTCCTGACTATGACGACTCCGACGATCATGCCCGTTGGTGCCGCCTTGGCACGGGGGCGTTAAGCTAAAAATCCAGGAACAATATTGAGGCTAAAGGCTATAAAGTGAGCCGGTTGCAATGATGAAAGGTATGAGTAATACTTCCTCATAATTGCAAACTGTTCTCCCCTCTCCGAAGTCTCTAACTTGATCATCGGAGTGCTACCGGCCGGTAACCGGTTGGTGCCATTTTTCATCTCTGTCCTCACTAGTCTGCAGGATTGGCAGAAGCCTTACACCCATCTGGTCAAGTCCAAGTGTCAAATTCAAGCATCATCAACCGCCATTGCCGAAGTGAGTTGTATAAATGTCATTATATAGCTAGGCACGATAAAGGATCATAATGGCTGATAATTGTTCTCTTACAAGTCTTGCACAGATATAGATCCTACTGTATGCAAAGACGCGTAGTATACAACCCTTCCCATCTCTTCAACATTATCAAAGGCCACTTAACCCAAATCCAATAGATGCTTTGTCAAGAAAGAGTCTCTCAAGTGTTTATGGGGAATTATATAATGACACATGTTGATTTGAGGGTAAAAAGTCCAAAAAAGTGTTCAATTGAAAAAAGGAGAATGATTGTTTGTATTAATATAGACCTCTGTAGGCGTGCCATTGATTGACCCATATTGTAGTTTAGACACCTACTTTTTCATTTGAACACTTTTTTGGGGGGGTTTTAACCCCCAACACAACATATGTAAACTTATAATTCACCATATACACTATAGACACTTTTATCAGAGAATATTTTCTTCCTTAAACAATAGGTGGGAGACATCAAATTCAAAAACGAAACATCTACAGAGGTTTGTGTCAGTACAGACAATCATTGTATGTACTAAATAGAGGTGGCAACGAGCCGAGCATTTATAGTTTAGCTTAAGCTCGTCACTTAGAGCATTCACATCTAGTTATGCATATTTTATCTATTTTGCCCCTTAAAAGGTTAATTTTTCTACTTTAGATGACCTTTTGTAATAAGCTATACATCTCACTCTCTATTTTAGATTAGCCCGAAGGAACAGAGGAGAATTAGAGAAAAGAAAAAGGACAAAGGGATCGGGCGAATCTACTCAAGGCTGAGGGCAAGGTGATCAACCCCGTCAACCTGAGCCAAAGTCAGGGAATCTCAAGTCCATATTTCCCAAGTATATCCCCGTGAACACAATTCCTGAGTGCATTCTAATGGATATCAAAGACGATCCTGCCCTCAAATGGCTAGGAAAATTGAAGCCCCCCCCGACATGGAGGGTGAGAGGGAAATACTATCATTTTCACAAAGACCACATCACGACACGAATGACTGTTTTGACCTAAAAGAGAAAATTGAGGAGCTGATACAGCGAGGAAGGCTGAGAAGATTCGTAACAGGTCAAAAAACAGATGAGACCAGTGAGCTGCCAAGATGACCTACCATGAAAGAAAAAGGAGTCCCACCCATAGGGGAAATTCAAGTGATAGCAGGAAGGTCCGCAGGAGGAGGAGAGTCCGCTTCAACACGGAAGGCCCATTTACAAAGATCTAAACATGCAGAAGGAAGGGACGTCTACACAACTGGAAGGCCGTTAAAACTAGCTCGAAAATCTGACCCCTCGATCATCTTCTTAGAAGAAGACTTCTCACGGTTGCAACACCCACATGATGATCCCCTTGTAGTGACGATCATGATCGTCAGGTATAAGATGTGGAGAGTATTAATAGATAATGGTAGTTCTGTGGACATCTTGTACTTGCCCGCCTTCAAGAAGATGAAAATCCCTAAAGACAGACTTCAAACCATAGGAGCACCACTAGTAGGCTTCATGGGAGAAGATCTTCCCATTAGGCTCCATAGCCCTACCAGTCATTGCCGGGCTCGGGGCACAACAAGTTACCAAGGAGGTGACTTTTCTGGTAGTCAATTGCCCATCAGCTTATAACGCGATACTGGGAAGACCCTCCCTGAACCAGATGAAAGTGGTAACCTCTACCTACCACCTGATGATGAAATTACCTACGGAGCACGGGGTTGGAGAAGTCAAAGGCGACCAGACCGTGGCATGAGAATGCTACAATGATTCTCTCTCAGATAATTTATTGGAGGAAATAATGATGATGGACGAAGAAAAGGTGAGGAAAATTAGCCTGACTACGGAACCAGTCGAAGATCTCTTAGAAGTTCCATTGGATAGTCGAACACCAGACTAGAAGGTCTGGATTGGAATCCTCCTCAGACCAGATCAGAGTAAAAGGTTTATCGAACTTCTAGCCCAACCCTAGAATATCTTTGCTTGGACACACAAAGACATGCCTGGAATTGATCCCGAGGTGATGGTACACAAGTTGAACATTTATAAGACTGTAAAACTAGTAAGGCAGATAAGAAAAAACTTCACGACGGACTGAAATAAGGCGATCGTGGAAGAAGTAGACAAACTCTTGGAGGTTAAGTTCATACGAGAGGTCCACTACCCTGAATGGCTGTCGAATGTGGTACTAGTCAGGAAGGCCAACAGAAAATGGAGAGTATGTGTTGACTTTACATACCTAATTAAAGTCTGCCCGAAGGACAATTTTCCTTTGAAGAGAATAGACACTCTGGTAGATTCTACCTCCGAACATGAATCACTTAGCTTCTTGGATGCCTTCTTAGGGTATAATCAGATTCAGATGTTTGAACCCGATCAAGAAAAAACTTCATTCATCACAGATAGAGGCTTGTACTGTTATCGGGCAATGCCCTTCAAGTTAAAGAACGTGGGAGCCACTTACCAAAGGCTGGTCAATACTATGTTCAAGAACTAGAGATGGAGAAATATGGAGGTATACGTCGATGACATGCTAGTCAGGAGCTTGAAGGCAAATCTCTACCTTAGAGACCTTAAAGAAACATTCAACACACTAAGAAAGTTCAAGATGAGGCTGAATCTGGCGAAATGTTCCTTTAGAGTATCAATGGGAAAATTCTTAAGCTTTATGGTCTCCCAAAGGGGGATCAAGGTGAACCCCGAGAAGGTAGAGGCCATCCTGCATATGGAACTACCTCAGAACATGAAGGAGGTTCAGAAACTGGTAGGAAGAGTAGCGGCGTTGAATCGGTTCATATCTCGATCGATAGATAAATGCCTCCCATTCTTTTGCCTCCTACGAAAGGCATTCTAGTGGACAACAGAATGCGAAGAGGTGTTTCAGAAACTCAATGAGCAACTGACAAGGCTACTCCTATTGTGCAGAACCGTGTCCAATGATTCCCTACTCTTATATGTCAATGTCTCAGATTCCACAATGAGTTCCGTCTTGATAAAAGAAGAGGGAAGCAAGTAGTGTCCCATGTATTACATAAGATGGGCACTTGTTGGAGCCAAGAATAATTATTTGAAAGTGGAAAATGTCACCATCACGATAGTAACTACTATAAGAAAGCTACGCTCGTACTTCCAAGCTCATACCATCATAGTCCTCACGGACCAACCCCTAAAGTACGCTCTACAGGAGCCAAACAGACCTCAGGCAAACTAATCAAATGGTCGATCGAGCTAGGAGAATTCAACATTGAATATAAGCCGAGGGGGGTAGTAAAAGGCCAAGCTGTAGCTGATTTCATAGCTGAATTGACTCCATCCCTAGACACCGAGACACCAGAGGGGTCTTCTCTTGCAGAAGATGATAACTGGGAGTTGAATGTCAATGGGTCAGCCACAGGCCATGTAAGTGGGGTCTGGATCATAATAACATCCCTGGGAGGTGAAGAATTGGAATATGCCATCAGATTTGTGTTTAAAGCAACCAAGAATGAGGCAGAATATGAAGCACTAGTCAACTGGCTTAAGATAGCCCACAAGCTCAGAGCCAGGAAGATAAGAGTCAGGAGCGACTCCAAGCTAATAGTGGACTAGGTCCTGGGAGAGTATGAAGCTAGGGAAGAGAGAATGACAGAATATTTGTGGGTAGTCCAAGCGTTGACAACCACGTTCGACGTATTCGTCATCGAACATGTACCACGGGAGCAGAACGATTGATGTGATAGGTTGGCCCGACTAGCCTCAGCCATTGGAGATGATGCGGATACGATGTTCGGAATATCTA
Source organism: Platanus orientalis (assembly GCA_025762735.1). Classification (NCBI taxonomy): domain Eukaryota; kingdom Viridiplantae; phylum Streptophyta; class Magnoliopsida; order Proteales; family Platanaceae; genus Platanus; species Platanus orientalis. The sequence goes on along the minus strand of JAOXJP010226751.1, from coordinate 1,938 downwards.
CCAATGACAAGCATTGTTGTTACCAAAACAATACATATCGGGGTCATTAAAGAGGAATCAACAAGGATGAACCCGATTAGGGTGTTCCTAGAAGAAGACAAGCTACCCACTGATCGTACAGAAGCCAAGAGACTCAAATGAAGGGCTTTGTGGTATGTGTTACTGGATAGAGTCCTATACAAGAGTGGCCTTACATTGCCCTACTTGAGGTGCTTGAGCCTAACCGAGTTAGAACTAGCCATGAGGGAGATCCATGAAGGAGTGTGTGGAAACCACTCGGGGGGCAGGTCAATGATTCATAGACTCGTTTGAGTTGGCTATTACTGGCCAACCATGCGAACCGATGTAGCACGTTACACTCGGGAATGTGACCGATGCCAGAAATTCACAATAAGCCTCGGTAACCTGCAGAAGAACTCACTCCGATCCCTAGCGCTTAGCCGTTTGCATAATAAGGAATAGACAGTCAGTCCACTCCCGAAAGGAAAAAAATAAGTCAAATTCATTATCATGACAATCGACTACTTCACTAAGTGAGTTAAAGCAGAACCCGTAGCCAAGATTACTGAGAGTAATGTTAGAAACTTTGTATGAAAGGCTATAGTATGTCGCTTTAGTGTCTCAAAGGTCCTGATCTCAGACAATGGTAGGTGATTCGATAACCCTCGTTTCAAGGAATTCTGTTTAAACCTCGGGATAAGAAACCACTTCTCTTCCCCGGGTCATCCTCAAGCCAACGGGCAAGTGGAGGTCACCAACCTAATTCTCCTCAATATAATAAAAACATGGTTAGAGGCCCATAAAGGAAATTGGCCTGATGAACTATAAGGAACTTTATGGGCATACATGACGACGATCAAGACCCCAACAGGTGAAACCCCTTTTCTCCTAGCATTGGGTCAGAGATAGTAACCCTGGTGGAATAAATCCTACCAACGTACCGAGTCTCCAGAACAGATAAAGACAAGAACGAGGAGAATCTCCGTCTAAATTTGGACCTATTGGAAGGAAGAAGGTAGGAGGCTACCGCTTGGATGACAATTTATCAGAATACTATGGCCCGATATTACAACAAAAAAAGTCAAAAAGAGGAGGTTCAGGGTTGGAGATCTAGTCTTGAGGGAGATCACGTTTACTGCCAAGAACCCGACAAATGGAAAGCTTGGACTAAATTGGGAAGGACCATTCAGAGTTGTCAAGTTCAATAGACCTAGATCATATCATCTCGAGAACCTAGAGGGCAAGCTGCTACCTTGACCTTTGAATGCAAAACACCTGAGAAAATACTATTTGTGGGCCTCGATTTTTGCATGATGAGTAAATCCCTTTGAAGAGAGATTTGCCTATCGCAGAAAATATCCCACGTGATTTAGAGTCGTCACCAGTCTTTTTAATGATGTGACTGGACATCAGTTTTAAAAATAAAACAAGTTTAAGTTTTAAAAAGGGTTTGAAATGTCTGGCTCCACACTTAAACTGGTCAACTCCCAAAGATTCTAAGTTAAGTTGTTCATTTATGAGTTCAGGAAGGTGTTAGGCACCCCACCTCATCCGCTTTCCCGGTTTCCTACTTTAAACCCGTTATAGCCTAATGACCAACTTAATTTATAATCTAATCATCCCATCTATTATTTTCTATGTCATTTTATTGAGATTAAGCAAGAAATCCACATGCTATTTCTGCTGAAATTTTGATAACATAATGGCTGTAATATGGACCCCTGGGGATGAATAGTGATCCCCATATCATTGTCTTCAATAACCTGATAGTCTATAGATCAAGAAAACACTTCAAATATGTATCATGCATTCACCACATCATCATTGTCCACCCGACAGCTCCTTATCTATCCACAACAATATCATATCATCTATATCTAAATAAATTGAGGTGAATCAATAAATTTACCAAAATCAAAGTGAATAACATCTAAACTA